>JAVSBS010015810.1:0-16579 GCA_033124195.1 Coracias cyanogaster
ACGCTTTTGGTCGCAGAGTCTCTCCTCTCCGCTGCTCAGTTCTTTCTTCACTGGCTTGACAAGACATCTCATTAATATGGGGGGTCTGTCTTCCACACATACCTAGTAACATGTTTAGTAACGTACTTCTGTTTTAAATTGAAACAAGATCTTATCATTAATATTAGGATATTTCTGTCTAGAAGACAGGCTATAGAAAGAATGATGAATTGGCTAACCAACTAGTGGTGAAGAACTGTTGAAGATTGCCAAATCTAAGTGAAACTGGGGGAAAGATAATTCTGGTGGGGGAAGATCACCACCACCGATTCATAGACTACCTACCCCAATTATACCACCTCCTTAAAAGAACGAGGAAATGAATAGCTGAGGAACTGATCAGAGCATGCATGGTGATATACATAGCAAGCAAAGATTTCAACCAATCATATAGGTGAATAACAATGCATATATATTAGAAAGATGATACAATCAAAACTTTATGTATAAATAACTGGTGATTTAGGATGTTGGTGTGCTGGTTTTGACACAGAACCCATGATTATGGTCTCATGCGAATAAAGACAATACCTCCACCTTGTATGTGTGATTGGCAGCTGTATGCCAGGTGATGGACCCAGGTTTGGGAAAACAAAACTATTGGGAAACTATTTTGGGAAAAGAAATGAATATTTGAAATATGCTTATGAAGTGAAAATTGTGGGGATTTTTACTACTTGGGTGTTCCAGGAAGCTGTTTCCATGCTGAATGTACAGTAGGATCAGGCATGACAGCTGTGAATGACAAGCTTTAGAGGTGCAGCAAAAGCTACATCAAGGCAAAGGTGGGATCAGCCAGTGCCTTTGAGATTCCAACTGTCAAATAGCTGGACTTTACATTGTAAGGGAATTCCTACTTTATCCCACTTTGCTTAGAGAGTGGCTAACTCCCTTATAGTCCTCAGCATTTCCACTTCCTCTTTCAGCTTGGCCACCAGGCAGAGCAGATCGTTTACCTGGTCGCACTGAACACAGGTGTTGTCTCTGTCGCCCTCTGTTGTGAATGCCAGGCTCCAGCACTCTCTGCAGAAGGATACCTGCATGCTTTTGTGGGACCTCTTTCTGGGTCGCCACATTTCTTCTGACAATGAGTTTTGCTCAGGTGGCAACCGTCGCTGATCCCGCCCGTGTGACCAACTGCCCAGACTGCTGCACCACGCCCCCTTTGCCCGGCCTTGCTCGGTGTGTCCCTCCAGGAGCTTCTAAAGGCGAGGGGCTGTCGATGCAGCTGCTGTTCCACCCACACCTTCCCTGCTGCTCTGGAGAGAGCTGCTGGCTGCAGCAGGGGTTTTTAAGCTGCTCACGTGTCTCCCGGCCCCAGGAAACGGCTTGGACTCCTGAAATCTGCAGACCTGCCGAAGGATGGACCAGCTCCGAAGGACTGCTCTTAGCAACTGATTGCTGTGGTCTGGTTACAGAGGGTTTTAACTTCCCCACTGTGGCTACGGCTCTGCCCAGGCTTTATATGGATTTATGTCATGTTTTGTATGAATATCAAATGCAGCCCATGTCAATACTACTTTTAGGGCTTTTGTTTTGGTACCTATTTATTGTTCAGCACCTCTGTTTGATTGACAGTTCTGAGCAGCTTGGAGTCCAGTGACAGCCTAATATTGGACAGCAGACTCAGCTGCTATCTGACATAATGAATAGAAAGTTAGTTCTTCTCCCTTCCTCTCCAGCCCCCAACTATAAACAGACAGTCTTCAAAACTGGCTTCAAATTTTGCTCTTGCTTTTTATGGTCAGTCACTAGATCTGAACTTCATCTGGAATGAACTAGGCTAACGAGGCTGAAGGAAAATTGTTTTGCAGACAACTGAAAGTCTGGTCTTTTTTGCTCAGAAGTAAGGAAAGAGAAGTACTCTTCCCAAAACGGAAACTTGTCAAATTAAGATGTAACCACTAGGCTAACTAAAATACTATGTCTTAGAAAGCTTCAAGAACTTTTCAGGCCCAAACCCAGTAGAATTAGGTTTTCCTTTGTCTTCCCTTTCATTGGATGATATTTTGAAATGGTATGTTTTCAATATTGAGCTGTAATATCACCCAGGCTCCTTTGGCAAGTGCTTGTCTCTTTGTGGCAGATGCATCAACCCTGACAAAGACCCAGTAACCCCAATAATGGCCAGGGCTTGCCAAACACCAGATAAAGATTGGCTTCATGTAATGGCTTCACAACCATTAAAACTTGTTTACTTTGTTACAGGCCGCCCTTCGGAAAGTCGTTTTGGACTCTGTCCTCCTTGGAGAAATGGGTCTGCAGTTGAGGACTCTCCCCTCAGATTGGGAAATTTCCACTCAAGGAAATTTCCTGGGAGAGTAAGCCCTTACCCCCCCTCCCTTATGGTGAGCAAATACTTCTCTGGAGATATATATATATATGTATATTTGAATAAGCCCTCACCCCTTTTGGATGGGTGATCCTTTTCTGGATACCCTTGAGTGGGAGGTTTTCCCTTTTATGAGTAACTGTGCACAAAATTTGGAATATAGTTTGAACTAGTTAGAATACATTTTGGAATTAGTCGAGTATTTTATTCCTGCCTGATATCCAAACTTGTAATTTACTTTGGTCCATTGGAGTGCTGAATAACTTTTGTTCTGAATAAATCCACATTATGGGTAGCTACTACTGTCTTTCTTCTAGGTGCCTCCACAACACTCTTAGTATTTGTGTCCTGTTCTGGAATAAAATCTAGTGGATACAGCCATGCTTGTAGGCCATCCCCCTGTCCACATTTTCATGAGTGGCAGCTCCAATAAACCAGGGCAGGTTACCTGCCCTGCATAGGCACTCTCATTTTTCTCCAATGCATTTTGGGTTGGATTAGGAAACTTCATACTAAGATCATATTTGTTCAGAATCTTAATGTTAGGAACAGTCCTAGGAACCACACCAATCACTCCTCCATCTGTTAGGTGCCAGTGGCAGCAATGTATCTTCAATTGTGCTAAATAAGAAGAAAATTAAGAAAGAGGAGAAGGGGTCAGGTAGAAAAATTCTGCTGTAGACGTATGTGTGCACAAGTTGATAAGCAACCTTTTCAATATGTTAGCATAATGCACTGATTTGTTAGTGTGTTCTCTGAAGTGCTGTGATCAAGGCATCAATTCATGTAATCACTCACAACATACAACACCATTACCTTACCTTTGCAAGATGGTTACTCCCCTGAAAATCTCTTATTTAGTGGTGTCAATTATTGTTAATTATGATCTTGAATGCAAGTACAGACGACTCCCCCTTTATACAATTTCTTTCTTCATATCCTTTTTTTGGAAGCTGTCAGAAGTATTCAGTCTGGAATTTATACATATTCCAATACTGATACAATACAGCTTTGATTTCCCTTTGTTCCCTCCTTCTCTCTCTCACTGGTTCAGTTACACTTCACAAATCAGGAATGATGAAAACTGCAGACTAGGAACTAATACTAAAAATGCAACTTGGAAGAAATAAAGTTTGTACTATTTTAATTTATCTTTCAAGAATCTAAAATGATTACTAATATTTCATAAATTGAAAAATTAAGACGCAACCATTACAATTGGGCTGTATAATAGTTACTAGGGAGATTTCAAGAGAGCTTAATTTGGGAGCACAGGAGCCTTTGAGAGGAACTGACTATTGTGCTCCTAAATCCCCCAGTGACAGCTTTTGAAAAATTTTCCCTTAGGTCACTAGATCACTTTAAAAACTATGGCAGAAACATAGAGGGTAGTAGCTTGTAAAGGCATAAATCTGACCTGATTCCTAAGTGACCAGAACTTACAGATTGTGACCTTTTTATTTCATCACAAACCAACACGTTATGGTCTGGTCTGCCTTCTCCCTTACACAGCTACTTTTCCAGGACTTTATTTTTTCTTAACTGGCACAGTTTCTGGAGGCCTTTCTGTTTCTCTGTAGATTTCTAGGGAGTTGGTCCTCTTGCTTCCTTATCTTCCCAGCTTCTGCCACTGCCTCCCAACTTGCCCTTCTCCTTCCACAGCTGCCTCAGTGCCCTCCTCACCTTCCTCTCTACTCCTGCCTGTTGTTCCATCTGTTCCATCAGCCCAACCTAAGAGGCCCAGCAATGCTAATTATTTGGGGACCTGCTCTGAAGTGTTTTCACCCCATGCTGGAGTGCTTCAAATGATGAGTTACTGTTCCAGCTAAACTCCAGCACCACAGTGTTTCTACAGATTTTAGCTTTTAGGATACATCATGATTGATTTATCTGTTGCTTGACATTGATTCACCTCAACTGAAATGCGTATTTTTGATAGAAAGTAATTCACTGTTGCCTCCATTTTAGATCCTTAATTTGAGAAAATGGCCTGATGTAATAAAATGCATTTTTGAAAGCCAAGACCACTTTCAGTCAAAGATGGCTTGGAGAGTACTTCTTTGTCACATGGCAGTCACTGTGAGTTCATCAGAACAAAAACTTTATTCCCCCAGATGATAGCATAGGCATAGTGCCACCTATGTCTACAGCAGCAGGATCAGCACCTGCCCTCGATGCCATACCCAATGTATGCATCCATAAACTCAGTTAATCCTGTGCCTCACCCTTCATCCCACCCTGCATCCCTAGCCTGTGCTAGCTTTGACTGAATGCCTCTGGATCCTGGGAGTTGCCAAAAGAGATATTCTAGAGAGGAATGTCAGAATAAGTCAAACACACGGCGATGTTTCTGTCATATGCCTCTAGCTTCCTGAGCTGGGCATTTATTTTATGTTTTAGAAAATCTCACAGTGTACTACTTGTCAACTTTTCCTGTCTCCACTTGAATCCCCTAAACTCTTTGTAGCTAGCACAGCTTTGACCAGGAAAGCCAACCACAAGAACTGCCTCTATTTGCTTGTTTTAAACATACCTCCTGCTAATTTTACCTGACAGCCCTCATTTCTCTTCTAAGAGACATAGTTAGCAGTCATTTCCCTCTCCGTTCATGCCAGGGTCATTTAAAAAACATCCAAGAGCAGAAAGACAAACATTTTAAAGACTGGAAAATTAAGAAACCTGAGAATTCTTTCATACAAGAAAACAAGGTTTTCTCATCATTTCACAATTACTTTAAATGAACAATGGGATGATAAAAGAACAGTGTCTTGAGCTGGAGAGGAGCCATAATCCTGCACATTTAGGAGCTGGCTGCAGTTAGCTTTAAATAAGACTGTCTGGAAAGGTCTATGGATGGACAGCATTACTGAAGTCCCTATATACTGTTTGTGAGTTTTAATTTACATTACATAGAGATGAGTTGGCCACCTACCATTCATATTTTCATATCAGATGGTTTTCTCACATCAAGATAAACTAAATAGTTCTAGTTTAAAACAGATGGCAAACTGTTGGCAGGAGCTTTCAGAGTCATCAACAATTTTACAGTAAAGTAGGACTCATAGGACAGATGAGAAATGAAATACCCAGTGCTAGAAAGTGACCTGAAATTAAATCCAATTTATAGGCCACCACACAGCAGGATGTTGAAAACTTTCCTACAGATAAGCATTCTGCAACTAGCTCCTGTCTCTTTCAAGGACAGAGCAAAAGCCGCAGTTTTAAAGGAGATTGTCTTTAGGAGCAATGAAAATCCGCATCGAAGTCTGGATCAACCTATTTGCGTGTTTCTTACAGATTGTTTCAAGAGTTCTTGTCTCTCCTGAGCCAGATGAGAAAAACTTTTTGGAAAGACAGAAAAGCTGAAACGAATCACTGCAAAAGCAACTCATAATAAAAGACAGTCTGTCAGTGTACCAAACATCAGCATACAAAACATATTCCTGAAAAACACACACATAAATGCCCTATTATCTTGGTTGTAACCTGCAGCTCACCTACCTGAAATCCTGGTTTAAGGATTCGCCTTGGCTGGGGAAATACTGCTGTTGGGATACACAGGCAGGTCAGTAAGCACAAATGTGCTAATGAGTTACTGTGACTGGTAAGATTGGCAAGACTTTCATTTCACTTTGCCTTGGTGCAGAGTTCTGAGCATGTGGGACTGCTCTTTATCCAGTGCAGGAGCTGCTGCTGGGATGAAGAGCACTCCCCCATAACAGAGACCCTGCCTAGAAGCTATCCCCACTGCAGGAGATGAGTCTAAAAGCTGCCACATAAATATTCTTTCTGCTTAGAAGTGGAAGCACGGGCCAAGGGCTATTTAATTCACTATTCAGTAAGTGAGTCAGCAATGTGGACCGACAGCTGTTATATGGCACTTATTTGAAGCTGGCCCCACAAGCTTTTGCCACAGCACAGAACACTTTCTACATGCCAGCTAACCCATCCCCTACTGTTATCATCATTGCAAAACAACTGCCATCCCTAACCATCCTTCCAGCATCTCTATTCATGCCTTTCTTGACACTCGAAAGTTTTTATCATCCTGAACTTTGTTTCTCATCTTTCTGGGACATCTAAATAACTGCAATAAGGTAGTCATTTTGAGGAAATCCAAAATAAGAGCTGGAGGTTTACTCTTTCCATAGGCACTGACAAGTTAAAAATTGTTTTAACCTTCCCATGGAAGGTTGTTTAATACTTTCAAAAATGCATTAAATGCATTAAATTCAAAAATGCTCTTTCCCAGGGAGTAAAGGCAGGGCAGATAGAGATTTTCTTATGCATAGACGTATTTCAATTGTCACTTGGCCCCCAGGCCTTCCCAAATTCCCCAAAGAAAAACCATGCGTAAGTGGAATTAGCACTTAGGTTTTCATTCTCATGTGAATGATTATGTGCCACTGGTTTAAATGATTTGTTTGTTTGTTTGTTTGTTTTCTGAATCTTCAGAATGAAACTCTATTGCAACTCAAAAAGTTGCACTTAAAACAACCTTGACATAATAGTTTGATTTTTCACATTCCCTTGTATCCAAGACAAGCTGGCAAGATTGCTAGATATACATGTACTACACTACTGAATCTTTTATTTTTAATAAAAATGCTTTTTTTCCTCATGCAGTCATCTCCAAAATACAACACTGCTTATCTCTGCATCTCCAGAGTCCTACTGCTGGAATTCAATTCATGTACTTTTTCCTTGTACAGAAATGCTGATGTTAGTTTAAAATGCACACATGTTCTTACAATGAGAAAGCCAGCACACAATCACAAAAACTTCTGATATAATAAAATTTTTTAAATGAAATTAAAGCAATCACCTTCCCTGTGTAGTTCCTTAGAGGGTCTTCCATTTTTCATCTGTCTTTCCTCTTTCATCCCAAACTGACTCCAATGTGCACCAGTCAGCCCAACCCATCTGGCATATTTTTCAATGTGTTCAGCATCAGCATATTCTCCTTTCTGATTTGTATGGTTGGAGCCTTTCCCTAATTGATCAGAGTGTAGGACAGAAGTACTTACCTCCCAAAAGGCTTAATCATCTCTCCTCCTCCTGATCCAAGAAAGCAGGACTCTAGAACCCAGTGCATACTGCTCGTGTCAGAACTTCCTTTATACTGACTGAGAGTAGCAGTAAGACCATGACTTCCTGCCACAGTCACATCCATGGAGAACTGAAGGCTGTCTGTCAGTCATTACAATAGGTGAAGGTATAGAGACAGGACCTAGAGAGAAATCACAAGTGATTTAACAGAAAAGATTTTTAAATTGTTTTTCTTTCTTTAAATCCTGGAAGGGGAGGTAGCTCTCCCAGTGCACACAATAAAGCACCTTAGTCTGGCCCGTGCTACAAATGTGTTTTATAGTTTCCAAATGCTCTTAGGACAGCAAAACTCAAAACAAACACTCTAACCTAACATCAGGCTGAGGCTACACACAGATGTGGATACTGCACAGTTGCCAGACCAACCTCACTGAACTGTGGGATTCCTTAAAGCACTTTGGAATTTCAGTGATTTTGACCTGATCTTCCAGGATACAAAAGAAACTTAGGACAGTGTGAATTTTGATGTGATGAAGACTTTGCCTCATTTTGCTCACCACATTCAGGATGAAACCTGGTCTGCAGACTCTCTTCTTAATTGCCTGAGATTAGGAAGAAGGCAGGCTCAGGATAAATTGCAGTGATGTAGAACAGAGATTCTGGAGACAGGTGAATACCAGGACAATTGGTACAGGTATGCTGTCCCTGCAATTAATAGCAGCCATTCTCATCCAGAATACTTGCCCACCTTGTCCTGGTATCAACACATCCTTCAGAAAAGGCATCACCCCTCTCTCTGCAGAATGAAGTTGGCTGTTTTGAGTACTGTTATGGGGTCCATATAGTCCATATGGTAGGCATATGAGGTCCATACCAGGTCCATATGGTAGGCATCTAATTCAAAAGGGTTTAAACAGTGGTAAAGCTGCACAGGAAGTCAGGAAAAGGTGAATTTTCTTTCTAAAGATTTATGACACTCACATCACAACACCCTGAAAGCACATTGGATGTACACAGCAAAAGATGCCTTCTTTAACGACCATCAAGTGTTTCCTTTTTATTTTCATTTGTTATCTGCAGAATTTTGGTATATGTATTGCCTCTACTCAAGTGAGTTTGGCTTAACTGAATGTTGGGTTTTTCCTCAAATACCTGAAGGCAACCTGCCATGCCCACACTTTAGTATAAATTAACAACTATTATCTCTATCACTCTATTTGATTCAGCCAGCAGAACATCTAAGCAAGAGGGTTTACTTGGAGTTTTGAGCCTATATAAATGCCTCAGGTGCTTTCAATATATTTTTCTCCATGGAAAATGCATTCCTTAATGATAAAGTGTGAAAAGTGAACAAATAGCAGATCCCACTTTTTTCATTAATGAACAGTGTTGGCTGGGATAATAGAATGTGCCAGGCTGCATTCATCTCGCTCAGTCGCTTCTTTTTAAGAACAGCTGACATGGGATACTTCAGACAGAGGTGGAAAGAACCAATGCAGGCAAAGACAGGTAAATTTGCCTTTATATTGTTCCTGTCCTGATCCCACAGATCTACTATGATGCCTCGTTCTGCAGCCACTGAAGACTTTACCCTGTACTACCAAGTGGGAGAAATAGGGTGGGAAGCATGGCACGAAGGTACTTCCAGGCAGGAGGACAAGGCATGCCATGGGGGAAGAAGGGCCTCAGTGTATTAAGTGTGCACAAACCAATCTGCCAAAGACTCCAGAGCGTGGTCATTAGATTTAAGTCACAAAACCAGAACTTTCCCCACTGCTGCTAAATGTTTTGAGAGCTTCTTGGTTAAAGCCACATTGTTCTACTCTTGAGCTGGGGTGAGCTGAGCACCATTCTGTAAATTGCAGTCTTTCTGCTGCAGCAAGAGCAACCAAAAAACTGACTGTATGGGTTAGTTGCTGGCAGAGGGAGCAGGAATGATCTATAAATAAATATTTAATGGCTCAGTGATTACTACTGAAGTTTACATGTTCATAATATATTGAAAGTGTAGTTCCACACATGTAATTGTGGCATGAAGAAAATGACTCGATGGACGAAAGGGGAATCAAAAGCCAGGATATCACAAGTCCTAAGATTGCTGAGAAATTAGGCCATTTGGGATGAAAAAAAACCATAAAGAGAAAGAAAAAAAAGGTAGAAAACTAAGATCTTGCTTTATTTCATGTCTTTAGAGGTTGCCAGGTTCTTCCTAATCATAGTTAAATATTCCAACTTCCCAGAAAACGGGATTGCCTCTCTATCCAAAAGTTCAACCATAAGACAAAGAGGCTGTGAGCATCACATTTCTGAAACAATGTAGAGGAAAAAAATATTACTTTGTTCTTTTTGATGAGTGAAAACATTCTGAAAAATTGTTGATCATAACACTGATTTTTCAGACTGAAAAAGTTACTAATTTCAATTCTTTTGTTAAACGTGAATTTGTTATAAAGTCAAACGACTTAAAATGACACCAATAGCAAAACATTTTAAGATAAACGAAAATGATCTCTTTTTTGCCACCAAAAAATATCTTCTGTGGAAAATTATCAGGCTACATTCTCAGCTTCGGAGTGAAGTAAAATTTCACCACCCAGTGCAAAATGCACTTCATTTCCTCTGCCCAGAAATAACAGGCCATTACCTGGCCAGCAGAAAGGAAAATAACTGGATTGATGTCAGGACCCTGCTCACTTTTGCACTAGCTAAGATCTGGGCTGAGATTAATCGCACATCTCTGAGGCTTAATCAATCTATAGATCAAATCAACATATAAGTGGAATAAACACAAAAGCCTTACACTTAAGGCCTATAGGATTTCATAGCAAAAAAGAATATTACACACACTCCCCTTTAAGGAATGCAACTGAGTTTGAAAATACTCTACAGTCCTTTACCTTGCTATCTTTCAGATACCTGCTTTGCTGTATAAGTTTTACAACAGTAAAGAAAGATGCAATGAAGAGCAACATTGCGAGGCACTCTTTCCTGTGTGTGGTTCAAATTCTGCTGGAAGAGAGAACTCATGTCAGGAAGGGGATGCAGTCAGCCCCAGCAACATTTAAGAAGGCAGGGCACAGAAATAGCTAGGGTCTAGCAGCCTCTAGGCCCTGTCAGCATTTACTATCTATAAAGATGTGATAATATAAGAGACAGCAGTGTGCAAACGACCTCTATTTTCTTGATTATAGTATTTGTTAAAATATCTTATTAAGGTGAGGAGCAATGGAAGTTGAGCTAGGACTCTGAAAAGACTGTTCAACCTTCTTGTATTTTGTGGAAATAAAATTTAAAGGAAAATACTAAGACACAGGTTCCTTTAATCTGTCTTGAGCTCACCAACTCCAATTGATTAGCAATCAGTTAAGAAGCACATTACATATACTCTCATGATGGTATAATGCCAGAATGTGAACCTTACACCACTGCAAAATTTACTTATCTATGTGATGAACCACAGAGATCATCACAGTAACCAAGCACTCAGGACTGCAGTTTTTACTTCATCACATACACAGAGAAAATGCATACAAGACCCTTGTGGTGAAAAAGCCTATTAATAGGAAATTGCTGGCAACTGTTATTTACCTGGGAATTGGCCTTGAGTTTTCTATTGCATTCATGAGCTAACCTTTCTCATTTTGCTGTTCTCTTGATAACTAACAGGGCAATACTTTCAAGACCAAATGATCTGGTAATGCCAAGGAACCAAAACAAGCAGGTGATCTAAACCAAAACAGTTTCCTGGCTGGGAAAAATTACTTTTGAATGGTTTTAGAAAAACCTGAATTGGGTAAATCTAAGCAGAAACACTCTCCAGCTGTCCGCAAAGAAGGGCTTTTTAAAAAAAACCAAACACCAAACAAAAACAACCCCAAACCCAAAACAAAATAGTGGTTTATGCCTTTATTTTACATTTAAAATAATATCAGTACCATGCAGCCAGCAGTGCATTTAGAATCACAGCCTTATTCCTGGCACAAAGTCATTGGCATCACACAGCAGCACCTCATTGCCACCCCTCAGATGAGGCGACCTGACCTGGCATTACAGGGTCAGACTGTTTAACCAAATACAGTCACTGGATTAGTGCTTTTTCTGTTGTGTGACTGCTGCATTTCTGGTCTGAGAAGGAAGATTATGTGTACTTAGACCTTATCTAAACCTTGCACAAGCTTTCCTTCAGACATGAAGAGCTCGAGGAAGTACCCTGCTTATATGGCACAGACGAAGCTGAAAGTTTATGTTTACCCACTTTGGTAAAATATGAACATAAGGGATAAGCTCATTAGCTACAGTGGACAAGCTGTTGAGGATCTTCTCCTGTCTCCACAGAGATCTAGGAGCCAGGCAGTCCTTTGTGGCTGCTTCAGCTGCTTAACACAGCACTGCTACATCAAATTCCCTGGCATGGATGCTAAAACACAAGAGTTGTTTAAAAAGTCTAATCAGCACCATAGTAGTGATATTAAAATGGTGATGGTGGTGATGATTGCGGGGAGCAGAGGGAAAGGTGAGGGGCTTGGTAGATCGTGTGCCTCAGAGCCAGGGAGTCACTTCTGCTCTCCAAGACCCAAAAAGTCCAGCACATAACAGAGCATTGTTTCTTCCCATTCTCTGAGCAGTTTGAAAGTCACAAACAGAATCTGAAAAAACATTGGAAGAGCAAATATTATAAGATATAATATTCTCAAAGCACTTCTGATTTACAGTAGTTATGGCAGTGGCTGACGGTACATTAGCTGAGTGCATTTGAGGAGATGCATACTACTTATGTAAGTGGTTTGAGAGTAGGAAAAATATTTTGCTGAATGTGCCAAGTACAGAGTAACACAACAGAGCTGGGAGCCACCCAGGAACCACAGGCCTTCTTTTAATGGGAACAAATAAAAAGGCTGTCATTCAATGCAGAAAACTCTTGGATTTTGAGGGGTTCATTTGTTTGTTTACCATTTGTCAAAAATATTTATTGAGGGAACACAACTGGTCTCCGTCACAGTTTGGGACTGAAAATAAGTCCTCTTTACTATAAAATGGCTCAATTTTTTTTGAACTTAGTTTTGTTTGTGCTTGGCAACATTTAAGCAACCTTTGGATATAGCTATAAGCTGTTTCAAAGCAGCAAAAATTCTGTTTAGGAGCAAGATAAGTGAAACATTTTGGAGATAAAAACATTGCATGTCTGGAAGGTTGCTATCAGGTAATTTAGGTAACAAACTTTGCCAGCAATCTTATTTTTCTGACATTTTTTTCATAGAGTAAACACTACTGGTTACAAACCTGTTTCTAAAGTGCCAATTTGGCCCCCATTCACTTGTGTATTGCTGGGTGCCTCATAAGCTTATTTTCAGGTGGAAACTCCTGGGTCAAATCCTGATGCTCTGGGCCTAAACTCCATACCGCTCATCTGGCCAGATGCTATGGGAAGAAAGGGATGCCTGAGGTACTCAGCTGAAGCCCTCCAGATCAAGGGCAACACGGTGGGAGCGTTTCCCTCCATCTGAGTAAGGTAAAGCTGCAAAGGGCAAGAGAGCCACCTTGTTCTGAAAGTGCTGCTGGAGGTACCTTGGAAATCCCTGGGGAGTACAGTCAGGAAGCTAAGTTTCAGAAGCACATGATGTTCCTCACTCCATATCCTGGACTCATAACTTTACATGCCATTAAATTTATACCATTTCAGGTTACAGAAATGTTGCAGAGGTAGAAGTAACATCCCATATATTTGTACAAGACCCATTTCAGAATCAAAATGTGTTTTAAATACTCTATATAGCCATTACCCTTTATTATGAACCGGTGCTTATACGGAAAGTACTGTTTTATGACAACACATCATTGATGAAAGCACTGTTTTGTTATTATATCATCCCCTTGGATAAGCAGTACTCCATTGCATCACACAACCACACTCAACTGCAAACACACTTTTGTACCCACAGTTAAATTGTTGGTAAAAAGATCAAGCTTTTAATTACAGTTTCTCAATTGTTTAAAAAGCTGTTAACATTATGTTCACTTAAAAAAAAATCACTTTCTCTGCTTTTTGTTTTATTTTCCTTAATTACAATTCTTTATTTTATTTAAAAATAGAAAATAAATAAAAACGCACAAAAAAGTGCTAAGAACAAATAACAGACAAATACGAAAGCAGAAAATACGAAGCAAAATTGGTATTTTGACACAAATTCTGTTTGCTTGGCTTTCATAATACAAGATTGGACATGGCAGTTTTCCTAGAAGAAAGCATTATCAGAAAGCCTAGTTCAGAGAACAGAAGGGGTGGCAGTATCAGCATTACAGCTCACTTGAAATACTGGAGCAAAATTTTCTAGTTCTTTCTAGGTTAGTATTAACCAGCGTGAAACCCAACACTGTCATTTCCAAAATATTTTTTTCCCCCACAAGTATTTGTAACACCATTTTCGATATTTCAACATTTTGTCATCTCTGTCTCTTATGTTTAGGATGAAGACAAGCACTGAAACACTTGTTCACAGAACAGAAATCCTATTTTCCCAGTCAGCCCTTGCATCTGCTTTTTCTGAAGATTTCACTGTAATGACATGTATTTCCTGATTCATCATGTATATAAAAGAATCCTTTCAAAGCTTGTGTTTCCCTGTCTATACTAATACACACAATGCTGTGGCATTTTTCAGCAATTTAATTGTACTTCTTCCACCATGTTGGAGTCAGACAGGAAAGTTTAATCTTAACAAATATTTATATTAATGTACAGACTGGGAGCAACATTTCCACAAAAAAAATTTCATTAATTTCTTTTTATTGCCCAATGTTCACATTCTTGGCTTTATTTTCTTACCAAAAAAATACACCGAAGATGCTTAGGGAAAAAAACAGATGTCATTTAGCACATTCTACACAGGTGCATGTGAAAGTAATAAATAGTTAACATCTTCTTGAACCAGCACTACTGAATATGCAAATTTTAGCATTCCACTCCACAGTTACAGAGAAATAAACACAGTGTTTTTTGAAAACTGAACAATACTTCCAAGATCCTTTTGAAATCTTTCCTCATTTATTAATCTCAGTAAAGTAACCAGATTTTTCAGGAAAACTCTGTACATAGAAGCCAAGGCCCCAAAACTGAAGAGCACTTAAGCAAACAGAATAGGTGTCAGCCACATTTCATGTGTGCACTCCTCCACTGAAGTGTTATTTCTCTTCAATGGTTGTTTCTTGCTACCAACAAATCTTTCTCTGTGCAGGTCTTTATTCAGCAGGAGAAATAAAGTTGCATGATCAATGTGATGATTATTTCTGTGATTTGTTCACAATTTCAAGCAGAGAAAATAATAACTGCAATCACATCACCTCTAGAAAATTCCCTCTCATTTATTCAGACTAATGAATGGACCACACAGATACAAACTTCTCCCACTCCAGTAATAATGAAACCAAGAACAAAAAACTTACTGGGCTAACGCAAAGTGGTTATAGGAAATGCAGTAACTTTTAGAAGTGAGAAGAATTCCAAACTGGTAGAAAGTTAATTGGTTAGGAAAGATTCAACAAAATGTCTTCCAGAAAAAGTAGTGAAAGAAGAAGCAGTAATTTGTAGGAGCTGTGGGAAAGTAATTAAGATGTTTGTGTTGATAGCCTACATGCTTGAAAATAATCTAAATTGGCAGTCTACTTTAAAGAAATTTTACTGGAAGAGACTTGCTTGTATTCTGTGTTTATCTTGCTTTTTTGCTCTGTCATTTGCAATCTGCCAATCTTTTTTTTTTTTTTCTTTAAGAACTGTGAAGTGTCACTTTAGAGCACAATCACAAACACCAATAAAGATGCACTTCAAAGTGTCCACTTACAAAAAAAGGATGACAGCCACTCCCTGAACTGCTGAGAGGTGCTGAGAACTATATACCGGAGACTCTGTTAAAACTCATAATTCAGAATAATCCCCTCATAATCCAGGAAATAGCAGTGAATGACCTGCTAAGGCAATTGGACACCCATATGTTTATGCAGCCGGATGGAATCCACCTGAGAGTACTGAGGGAGCTGGCAGAGGAACTTGCCAAGCCTTTCTCCATCATTTATCAGCAATCCTGGTCAACTGGGGAGGTCCTAGATGACTGGAGACTTGCCAATGAGACACCCATTCACAAGAAGGGCAGGAAGGAGGATCCGGGGAACTGCATGCCTGTCAGCCTGACCTTGTTACCTGGAAAGATAATGGAAAGGTTCATCGTGGCGTTGATCACACGGCAGGTGCAGGACAAGAGGGGATTAAGAATTCATGAAGGGCAAGTCCTGTTTAACCAACCTGATCTCCTTCTATGATCAGGTGACCCGCCTAGTGGATGAGGGCAAGGTGGTGGCTGTGGCCTACCTGGACTTCAGTAAGGCATTTGACACCATTTCCCACAGCATTTTGCTGGAGAAGCTGGTGGCTCAAGGCAGACAGGTGGACTCTTCACTGGGTAGAAACTGGTTGGATGGCCGAGCCCAGAGAATGGTGGTAAATGGAGTTAAATCCAGTTGGCAGCCAGTCACAAGTGGGGTCACTCAGGGCTCAGTTCTGGGCCTCGTCTTGTTTAATATCTTTATCTATGACCTGGATGAGGGGATTAAGTGCTCCCTCAGTAAATTTGCAGATGATATGTAATTAAGCGGGAGGGTAGGAAGGCTCTGCAGCGGGATCTGGACAGGCTGGAGCAATGGGCTGAGATCAATTGTATGAGATTTAACAAGGCCAAGTGCCAGGTCCTGCACTTTGGTCACAACAACCCCTGGCAAGGCTACAGGCCTGAGGAAGAGTGGCTGGAAAGCTGCCTGGCAGAAAAGAACATTGGTTGGCTGGCAGACAGCCAGCTAGGCATGAGCCAGCAGTGTGCCCAGGTGGCCAAGGAGTCCAACGGCATCCTGGCCTGTATCAGAAACAGTGTGACCAGCAGGAGTAGGGAGGTGATTGTGCCCCTGTACTTGTCACGTGTGAGACTACACCTTGAGTACTGTGTCCAGTTTTGGGTGCCACAATATAAGAAGGACATTGAGGTTCTGGAGCAGGTGCAGAGAAGGGCAGTGAAGCTGGTGAGGGGCCTGGAGAATAGCTTATGAGGAGTGCCTGAGGAAACTGGGCTTGTTTAGTCTAGAGAAGAGGAGGCTGAGAGGAGACCCCCTACAACTACC
>JAVSBS010015811.1:3442-15979 GCA_033124195.1 Coracias cyanogaster
TTCCAAAGAGCAGACAGTGCCTATTGCCCTTCCTGGGTCTGAAAGGATTAGAAGCTTGTAGGATCTTGTAGAACACCTCTAGCTGAATTTGGGAGGCTGTTTTCTTTCTCTTCTTACATACTTCTGTTAGTTCTTCCAGATGGCTACAACAAAGTGACATTCAGGTGGTACACAAGATGGTAACATGGTATTACCATCCTGGATGCAAAGACTAGAACTTGCCAAACGTGTGCAGGTTGTGACTGACCTGGCTCACATAGGTATCGTCTCAGTGGCTCTGCTCTCACGAACACAATCAGCTCCTAAAGGTGTGTAGGATAAGACACTGTCCAGTTTATGGGTCGTTCTTGTGTGACCAACTTGCGCGAGTCTGCATCAGCAGCTCTGTGGAGGGTCTTGTTAAAGAAAGGCAGCGACAGATTTCGTTGCACTCCACGTGTTGATTATTAAAGAAGTAACAAATTCCTTCCTTCCCAAAGTTGGAGCGCGAAACATCTTTGCTATTCAGAGAATGAATCTGGGGGTCTGTGAGGTAGATCAGGCCTTTCCCATTACCTGTCACCCAACCTGTGGAAGAAAGGACACATCTTGGTATCGCACATCACAGCCTTTGTATTACTGTGCTCAGGACTGCTAATGTCACTTCAGTGATCCCCAGTTTGCACCTATGTCAGCAAAAGCAGAACCTGAAGAGGTACATAATGAACATTTAATGAAATTAATATCCCAAAGATGCCTGTATGCTCAAGGCTAAGTCTGAAAGCCTGTATCCTTGGCTCTTAACCAAAGAGCTCAATTCTCCATTAGCCCAATAGGGGATGTTTCTTTAGGCTGAACAATTTTAGGAAGGCGGAGGGGTGAAAAAACCTGCTGCCTCCTTCAGATGGTTCCACAAGACACATCCTTGCAGACTGGCCTTATTCTGATTGGACGCAGGCAACTCCACAGAATGAAGCTGTGGCATGCCTGGGAGCATGCAGCTTACGTGCTCTTACTGTGATGCAGTGGAGAAAAAGGCAAAAAGACACCTGTGCGCACCTCCTTTGCTTTACATCATTTAGAGACAGCATGTCCTTGCTATAGCATATTGTGCAACATGAGAGGACACACAAGAAATGAAGTTTGCTGTCATACACACCTTGCAGATCAACAACTACGTCCGTTCCATTGGAGAGCTCATAGGAGAAATGGCCATAGGCCAGGCCATATTCTGTGGCTTTGTACTCATTCTTTACTACCTTCTTGTTATTGGACAGCTTCACAAAGTCCCCAAGGATGTAGGGCTCCACACTCACACATCCTTTTATAGTTCTGTCTTCCAGTATCTGAAAAAAGAGCATTAATGACTGTCATGCAAGCAGAAATGGGAAAACAAGGATGCTAAATTTCTTCTACCTGAAGTCTTGGGTTTTCCTCCTAGAAATTTCCACCATAAGATGGATGGAAGCAGTCTCCACATCAACCCACCGCTGATTCAAAACACATCCTGTTTAGGTGAGGAGCTCACGTTTAACTACCACAAGACCAACACAAAATCAGCCTGACAAGCCAAACTCCATGAGCAACGAAGTCTACAAATATTGAGTTTGTCCAACAAATAGGAAACTTCTTTCAGGAGACTACATCTAAAGAGCAAGTTAGAAAGCTGAAAAGATTTGGCTAAACCTGAACCTGTTCCTGCTTCAGTGTGTAAATAACCAGTGGGAGGTTTTGAGGGTTGTCCAGGGCCCTGTGGTATCGGGGCACTGGACCTGATGATTCATGAGAAGCCCCCTTCCAGTCCTGTGCTCCTCAAATTCAGCATCATGCAGAAAAGGCCTAAAAGTTGTCCGGCAGCAAACCAACTGGTCTGCAAGAACATCACTTGCTGGGTTCCAGTGAGGTTTAGACATTTTTGGGGTGCTCAAAACAAGTCAGTTTGCTGTTCAGATTTCAAAATGACCCTGAAAACATATGTTCATATACTGCAAGATGATATGAAAGTCTGGGTAACTCCTGGGCTTCCTTTACAAGAGATTTTCTGACTTTTAACGGTACATGGCATCTCTTCTGCCAGCACACCCATGAACTTGTAACTCTGCAGTAGGTATCTTCTCTCCTGAAGTGAGCAAGTGCAGCTGCCAGGTAAGATCACATGGATGGCAGCATGTCATCTAGAGCTGGCCTAACTGCTAGTATTTTAAAATAAAAATTGAGTTAAGACACTCTTCCCATCAGTATCTTTGTATGGCTTAGAAGAGAGCTCTTACCAGGAGTACTGCAGATGGGATATAAAAAATTTGGGTAGGGATCTTCTGTTCATACAGCCTTTTGTTGAATTCTGTCACATAGTACTGGGCCGTCATCTGCCGTTCCACATCGCTGAAATGATGAAGAAGTCCCTTTTCTTCTCTATATTCTTTCCCAACATACCTAAACAGCAAGAGAAGTGTTAGGCATAGCCAGGTTTGAAGCAGACTGCGCTTGTGGTACAGAAACATCAGTACAAAGCAGAGCTTGGCTGTTGAGAAGCAAAGCCAGCAGTTGGTGATGCATTAAAATGGCAGTGATTAAAGTTGTGGGGGTTTTATTTTGCAGCTCTTACAGCTGTGAAACGCTGCACTGATTGATCAAACCCTAGGATGGGGGTTTCATGACATGGAATGTTTAAAGTCAATTATTCTTGACTCTGAAGGGAGACCCGACTCAGAGGTACTTAAGACTGTTCTTAACCCATAATAATTCATAAGCTACTTCTAGTAACAATCCAAAATTCAGAGCTCTGGTGGAGAGGCCTTTATGAAGCAAATACATTATTTTAATCCTGCTCTCAGAGCACATGCATCCATTGCATAAACTTGCTGCTAAAATGAAAGAAAAGCAACCTCTGCATATAGGTTTAGTGACATACACACACACACATATATATTTTGCTAATTCTCTAATGTGAAGCTAGAGGTCAAATAAAAAGGGAGCAACATTTCAACTCCCATGAGATTATCCCAGCACAGACAAAGGTGAAGTCAGGTCTAAGAGCTGTCATGAGCAAATGAACACTAACATGGCTGCTAGAAGACAGCAGAGAAGTAGCTTTTTCTTCCCAGAAAATAAAGAACAGAGATTTACATGGAGTGATAGAAAAGACTGCCAAAATGCCCAAGAGATTTGGGAAAGCTGTAAAACATTCTGGGTACAGAAAATCAGTCAAAATCTAACCACATGTAAACTCAGTTGAAACAGACAGTATTCATTCTTATTTACACAGAAGTAGCACTGATGAGCATTTTGCTTCACAAATTGGTTTGGTCACTACCTTCCCAGGGTTTCTTCTTGGTGCAGGAAGTGTACCCAAAACGCACGTCTCTGTTTGCCTTCACTGGCCACGTTCAGGTAGTCCCCAATGAATACAGCCGTTTCTTGGCCTGTCCAGAGGCCTGATTTCTTAGAGTACTTTAAAAGAAGAGCATCTACAAAAAGACAAGACTGCAAGTAGAATGGACAATTGCACAGGATTGCTCTAAGCCTGTGCTGAGGGATGAAATAACCACAGCCCAGGAGATCAGATATCCAGACTTCTCCGAAAGCAAAGGACTGGGCTAGAAAATATACACTAAGAGGTATCTAGGTGCAGAACTGGATATTTTAGATAAGGTGCAAAAATTTCCTAAAAAGGCTTGAGACATGCACGATGGGATGAGCCCTAAGTGGGTTTTACTTAATGAGGCAGCCTATAGTGGTGTTGCTCCTAACTTCTGTATTTCTTAGTATATTGATCAAATGTCTGCATATTGTGGCTGTTATTTCTGATTAACTTAATAATCATTATTTTAAATACACAGTTTGCAGGGATGGAATCAAATGGGTGACAAAACCAGAGGCTCAAGTAATGGGGTAGAAAGGGCTTTAGAATGGGTACAGGGAGTTCAAGCAGCCCCAGTTTACCTCCTGCACGAAGAGATTGAAGCAGGAGGGGCTGCATGGGCACAGAGGTGGAGCCCATTGCTGCAAAGCTGTGACTGATGTGCAAAGGGGTAAGAAGGAATAGGAGAAAAGAGTTCAAGGGAGTGTTCCTCCATTGCTAAAATTGTCATACAAAACAAAAACAAAAAAGTCCTAATAAATGATGACTGTAATATTATGTTAAAAAAGCCTGAGTCAAGACTGTTCCCTGTGGGACTATTAGTTGCTGCATGAAAATGCCAGTTGCTGTGTGGAAACTCACTGTATGCTTTACGAAGCTGTTTTGGCTTAAAAATTCCTGTAGGCATCAGTCTCTGGACAAGCCAATTATGTTCTACTCCTGCCAGAAGCTGCATGTAATCATCGTCCCTCAGAAATCGAGCATCAAGGATTTCTTCCTTTGTTCTCCCACGCGTGAAGACAAAACCTATTCGCCTTGAGTTCAGAAATGAACCTTCAGGGGGACTCTGGGGCATATGCGCTGATTCGCACTGTGAACTCAGAGAGGAACTGGATGATTTCTTGCTGCTCACCATGTCTTGAGACTTTTCTTCATCTTCTTCAGTAGTGGCACAGTCAAAGTGCTTGTTTATGGGTATTTTTCCACTTGAGGGCAAAGCTGTTGGTGCAGTGGGAGTTGACTGATGCTTTGGAACAGATGCCATAGGATAATTGTTTGCTAAGTCTCCAACACTGACAAAATCAAATCCAGTGTCATCTACTGTCTCTGCCTGGGTGTCAACTTGAGGTGCTTGGAGAGATCCATTTTCCACCATGGCAGATTTTCTCAGCCAGTCACGTACAGAGGAGTCGTTGGCCATTTTCGGCTTGATGCTCATCGACAGCACAGAAGCACCCCAACTAGTGGGGCGAGGTGTCTCAGATGAGGGATCCTCTGTGCTATCTGCAGTTTCTCCTTCTGGGTGGACCCACATGAAAGGGCTCTGGGGCTGGGACGAGGCGGAACCACCACTGCCCTCCCTGACACTGTCCTTTGTCTTGCAGCCTGAGAAGGTCATCTCTTCCTCCTCCTCCTCCTCTTCCTCCTTATCCTCCTCCTCTGGCTTGGTAGAAACAGAGTAAGGGTTGGAGAGCAAAGCAACTGAGTTGCTCACCTCCCCTGCTTGCTTTTCTGAAGACATCTTTCCACCGTGTCTTCCCTCCCTGCAAAGAGCCGTCTTCTCTACCAGACGTGTATCTACCTCTAAGGAAGGCTGAGGAGGTCCCCAATGGCTGTGGAGAGTCTCTTCAGGAGCAGGATGCTGGGCTCCGGGAGGCAATGAGCGCAAGTCTGCAGCTTGATCATTTTCATCAGATTCTGTTGTGCAACACTGCTCCACTGCTGAGTCCTTTTCCCACTGCTGCCCTTCCCTGCAAGACTCTTTGCTGCTCTTACAGTTTAGTTCCTCCCAGCTGGAAGAATAACTTGATTTTGACAGCTTGCACCACGAGCTCTCTGAAGTAGTGGCTTGACTCCTGTTTTGCCTTCTGCTGAAAACACTGTTTTCATCATTTATTTCTCTTTCTGATAGCTCCACCTCTTCATCAAAGGAAATTTTTGTCACATCAGAATCAATGTATTTATTTCTCTGGTCACTGAGTCTCTCTGAGCTACTTCCTGCTCTTGGTGACTTCAGCATTTTCACAGCACCTTTCCTCTGGTCCATTATTTCCTCAGTAGTACACACAGTGTCTATGCTTTTGGTTTCTGTTTGTAAGGTGGTGACACAAGCTCCTGCCTGGGTTCCTTCTGGGGTGGTTTTATGAATTCTGCAAGACTCTTCAAACACTTCACACACTGACACATGATGCTGAGAATGCACGGCAAGGATCTTCTCAAAGTCAGCTTCCCCTTGCAGCACAGGTTTTTCCACTGTGCCTTTATAACTGTCTGGAACATACGACCTGGCATCCGAATTAGGGAAGCCTTCCACTTGCAGGTGATTCTTCACAGATGTAATCAGGAACATGATCTCTTTGGCAAGCATTCCTTTCTCTTCCTCTTCTGTAACTGAAGTGCTGTAGGAATGCAGCTTTCCCATGGCTTCTCTACACAGCTGACTCACCTCACAGAGTTTCTCACTCTCCCCATAGAGCCATCGGTGCACTGTTGAGAGGCAGAAAGCAGCTTTAATAAAACTGTGGAGCTCCTGCTTGCTGGTGATGGGGCTCTTGTCATTCTTGGTGAGGAGGCCAATCTCAAAGGATTCTTTGGCTTCAGACAAGTAAAACTTTCTCTTTTCTGGGGGACAGTCCTCGGAGTGACTATAGGAGAGCAAACACACCCCACGGATGTTCTGGGAGGGGATGAAAGAGAAATGAAAGAATTAGAAACCTGGACCTCTGTCACAGACGAATAAAGAGAGGAAAAAATACATTTTTTTCCCTTATACAATTTGAAGCAAAGGTCAGCTTTAACTGCCTGATGCTGTGTTTCCTGGAGGAAATAATCTTGCTCTTTTTCCTTTGAAATACAGCTGTGGTTACAGGAGAGGCAGCATTCCCAGATGGGCCTGAAAGCCCATCCTCGCTCTGTGGACAGATATTACCTTCCACCCATCTGCTTAGCTTCTGGTTGATGTTCAGAGCAACACAGACCATAATACCCACAACACAGACACAGTACCCTGTATGATGCAATGTTTGAAAGCTGGATTAGAGCCAAATTTAATAGCCTGGACCCTTCTCTTATACAAATAAGACCTTCAGAATGAAGACTAATACGTACCACTGCTGTGAGGACAAACAGCGGGGTGTACTGGCTGTAGGCCGCTGCTAGTTTGCAGGCCTCGGCAGCTGACAATAAGCGATGACTGAACTCTCGGAGAACGCCCTAGAAAAATTTCACAAAAAAAAAAAAGAAAAAAGAAAAAAAAGATAGAGAGAGGGAAACTTAAAGGCTTTCTTTTCAAAGAGATGGGTCTACCTGGTGAACAACCCTGTTAGACTGAAGCAAGGCAGCTTGGGATTTGTTTCTTGTGGGCAATTGGGACAACAACATACAACCCATCTGAAGAATCTACACACACAAATACCAAACTAAGTCTTACCAGGTCAGTCTCAGCGTTGGTTTTAAAACGTACATAATCCTTCTCATTCATGGAAGCAAAAATGTCTGCCATAATACCCAAGGAAGTAGCAATTCCCTGAAAGAGAAATGGGAAATTATCAGAGTATTTTTCCCCTTGGATTTTGAATTTTACTGCTCACAATAAAGTAGGTTCTGAGTAGAACATAACAGAAAAAAAACACAAAAAAAAACCCCAAAACAAGACCCAAAGAGAAGCACTGCTAAGAAATTCAGAGACATAATCTTGGTAGGGTTTCATTAATTTTGACTTGCAGGAAGCGTAGCCTGGTGGACACGTATGAATTTCCATGAGTGGCAGCTATCCCTATCACCACTAGCTCTAGGTTTCAACCTGAACAGCATTGTGTTTTCCTTAGTATTACATTTTCCCAAGGTGCTCCTTGTGACAATGAAAGTTAAGTCTCATGACATCACCAAAAGCGGCATTAAGCCCTTGGCTACTCATGCCCGAAAAAGGACTCTACCTGTTTTACCACTGTTTTTCAGAAAAGACCACAGAAAGCCAGAAAATGTGTTTAAGAACTGGCCAGTTGATCCCAGACTTCCTAAAAAATCCAGGGTGAAGATGTCCAGAGAGATGATAGAAGTAATAAATGCTCATCACACATAGCCTAAGAAAGCAAGCATCTTTTTAAACACACCTCCCTAGCTTATTGCACTGCTTAAAAAACAAATCAGTAGAGTTGGACAAAAGTCAGGAGTCCTTGGTGTTGATATAATTGGGAGATTTTAGGTAATTTGTAATTGGTTCTACACAACCAGTTACAAAACAAGACATGAAGATGTAACATCTACAAACCCGCTGATTGTCTCTTTCTCTGGAAGACTCTATTTATACATGCTAGCTGAGGGTCTGCCCAGCTAAACCGTTAGGAACACCAGGAAGTATCTGTATGCTCTCCACATAACTCCCTGCACATCTTTGCTCCCACAGAAATTTTCTGAGATTGAGGTCAAACTTTAAGATACAGCAGAGAAGAGGTGATGAGGTCTGGTTTTGTGGTGTATCTTACACTGGTGTACAATTACAAAATTACTTGAAGCATCACCCTAGGACCCACAAGGCTCAGGTTCACATTCCTGTTTAGCTATGGGCACATGCTGTGACTGTTGCTTCATCTACAGTAGGAAGATTAGCGTGGCCAAGCCTCACAAAGGTGTTAAAGACAGACACAGTAGCTGTCGCAAGGTGTTCAGATACCACAGTGCTGGCGAACATCCATCACCCACAACAGACGGTGTAGTGCAGTTCAGCAAATAGACGTGCCTGGTTACCAGGAAAAAAAAAATAGCCTTAGTCCTAATAAATAAAAAAAACACCCTACAGCTGCATTCTGGGATTAGTTTGTCCTTGTCAGAGGCACATGTGACATCCTTTGGGATGGTCCACTTCAGATGATTCTGCTTCATGAAAACTATTAGTTTTGTTTGCCTGCAGGAAAAAGGGGTCTCCAAGCCTGTGTATGCATGCGGAAACAACCTGCAGCACCAACTTTGGCTGGAAAATTTGTCCTGCCTCTTAATGTTTTCCAAGTGCTTAACTGAAACACTGCTTAGAAAAGTCTTTCAGCGATAAACACAAGCTAATCTGGAACGATTATTAGACTGGCAAGGAGAGCCAGAGTGAAAAGGAAATGCTACCTTTTTATCTGGTTGAGGAAGCTTGAAATATCCCACGACTGATGCCCAAATCAACTCTGCTGCCTCATACCACAGCCCTGAAATAAATCAGAATCATGGTCACTGCTACAAACAGCTTTCAACAGTTTATTTTACACTTCTTTGAGTCAGGAACCCTCAAAACAGTATGAAACCACACCATGGCATTTTTTGCTTTGGTGACACTGAACATTTATTAGTATCCTTCAGCTTTTGTCTGTGTATAAACACACATTTTATGCTCACAAAATACTTCCTTTCAACAGTCATGGAAGATGGAATGTCACATTAAAAGCATAAAATGAAGGCTGTTGGCCTCAAGTACCAAGCCTTGAATACAGAAATACCATCATGCTGAAAATGAGGGATTTCCTTGTCCCGCAAGAGGAAATTGTTGCGATGCACCTGTCAGAAACTGCTGCATGCTTTTGGGAACAGTGAATCCAGGAAAAGCAGTAGCAAACATGGAGTAGCACAGGGATGCAGCTTGACTTCTGGTACCAGATTAGTAGTAAAATGACAATTTCTAAAATGTGTTTGCTTGCTACATGGCTCTAGGTCCTTGCTGCAAACAGATGGATGTACAACTCATCTTCTGTGGCTGTGTTGTAGGCGTCAGGCAGGGGTTCTACACAAGCTGAAAGTCTGACATATGCCAATTGTACTGTCTCAAAGCTTGACTGCAAAGACAGGGGAGAAAAAAAAAAAAAGAAAAAAAAAAGGAAAAGCTTGAGCAGATGACAATAGAAAAATGCCTTACCAAGCTTCTGCAGAATCTGTCCTCTGATCTGTAAGCAGACTGACTGAACGAGAATCCTGTCACTTTCCTTAGTGTACCGCCAGGTACCTGCAGAAAAAGCAGAGAAACTCACTAAAGAATGAAAAATGTTGCTGCCATTTTAAGCCTCTGAGGGTAACCTAAATCCTAATAAACTGCCAGGATTGTCCCCGTTGAATTCATCTGGTTTGAGTCAGGACTAACAGTCAGATAGATGACAAAGTGACAGTGCACTAAGGAATATAGGTAGACAGTTATATGGGTATATAGCTCAAGTGACAGCTATATAGAGCATAAAAACCACTTGAAAAGTGAAAAAGCTATTGTATATCGACATTGCACAGAGGTCCACTAAAAAACAGTCAGAAGGATTAATACGGGCTATCTTTGTTGCCACCAATGTAAAACTTTTAATCATTGGCAAAATATATTTTTAGATCTCAGTACCTCATGAAGATTAAAACAAAAAGGTTTCATGTTAATGCAGTACGGTTACACAAAGTCTTTCATTACCAAATCTAGACTGGATTTCAGAATAGAACAGGAAATAAAATCACTAAGCTTTCCCAAGTTCTACCTTAATAGTGATAGCTGGTATTTTGTTTAAGGCCCTTCTTGTGTGAGAATCTCGGTTTCACATGAGAAAACAAACCAATAAATCCCAGAACAGGCTTCTTAAATTTTCTAAGTTTCATAACTGTAGAGAAACCTGAATGTATTGCCTAAATAAACCCCGAAGGCTATGAAAACAGAGAACTGGTATAAACCCCATTGTCTCAAATAAATAACTAAATAATAATTATGGATGTCTGTCAGAATTAATGAATTCTTACCATTAGAAACACTAGACATCCCTCCAGATCTGAAACAAGCCACACGACCAGTAGTATCGTCATTTTACAGAAAGGGGAAAAAAACCCAAACACAAAACCGGAATTTCTACAAATATCATCACATGTTAAGGGCTGGCCCCATTTTAACAGCTTTTCACATCTATCCAGAACTAGAAGAAAGTGTTGCAAGAACCAGGGCTTGCTCTGTTTTTGTCTTAACCCCAAAGAAAGAATTGCATGAACTGGAAATCAAACTGGACAGTAAACGTATATGTACCTGTTGCTCCATTGTCATTAATAAGGCTGCTTAGGATATATTCGGCTTTTAAAAGTTTTCCTGATTTAAAACAAAAAAAAAAGATAGCAAATGAATATAAAAATGTATCACGAGACACAAAGTGAACAAAAACATTAATCAGTGAAAGTGCAAATTGTACTCTTCTGCCCAGCACTGTCAGTCTGTCCACACTCAGGCTAAAATTTCTAGTTAAGTCTACGTGATGCTCAGGAACCTCTTTGACACAGGCTATTTCACATATACAGAAAATATTGCAGGAAACACTGATGAGGCCAACTGTCTCTAGGCAGACACTTGCTTGAGAAAATCTCGTCGAGAAGCTGTTACGATATTTAACCTGATACATCCTGGTATCTCCCAATACATCCTGTGCAGGTATCACTTGCACCTTGCTTTGTTGCTGTCAATAGTCATAAATGCACGTGCACTGCATTCTATAGTGTGTGGTTGCACAGTAAAATGAGATTACATTTATATCTGCTTTCCTTAACACACTATACTTGACATATTTCTCGCTCTGCTCCTCCCCATGCCTTGGGATGCTGCAGGAATGAGATTCTAGCTTTTCAGAACCATCTTAAGCACAGAACATACAGCCAAAAAATATATAGAAAGGATACAGCATGCAACACAAAGTGGGGAGTCTGCCTTTCAGCCCTCTGTCACATGGCTCAGAGGTTTTGTCGCACGGCCGGAGTCACCCGTGGCAGGTTTGATTGGCTGCAGGAGACGCCTTAAGGGCTAATTTGATCAGCTTGACTCATGTTAAATCTTGCTTTTTGTCTCCATCCGAACACAACAGTGAAGCAGTGCAAGCGCTGGCTGACCTAGCCCATCAAATGGAGAGTGCCAGCATCCAGACACCACAGCTACGGGAGCAGGAGAAGTCCTCACCCACAGATAAAAATGGCTGCCCTAGGAATCCACAGTTGTCTTTTCTGCAAAGAAAATAGTCCTCAGCGGGGTTTTTCAGAGCAGGTTTGTCTGGCTTTGTTTTCTCCTCCTCAATGGGAGAGTGGGAAGATACATTAAAAATCCTTCAGGTGTTGCCCACATTACAGGAATGATGGAATTTAAAAAAAAAAAGAAAAAAATCTGTTTGTCTTGGAGGGGTTGTAAGCAGCATTGTTTGCATAGTCAAGTGGCCCCACCAAAAAAAAAAAAAAAAAAAAAGCAGCTAGGACAGTGCACAGAAAATGGTGGGATTCTAATTCACTTTTTGAAGGCCCTTGGTCAGAAGTATAGCAATTCAGACATCCCCATTTTAAACCAGCAGGGAAGATTTGTTAAGGAACAAAAGCTCCAATTAGTATTTTCTACACCCTTTCACAATTTTCTCTCCTGCTTTTGGCTCTGAAACCCTTTATACCAGCCCCTTTGTGCTAGTGAGAGGAGCTGGGAGGGCTCAAGGGGGTTGGGAGTGGGCTGTGCCTTTGAAAAGATGGTACTGGAGGCCGTAGCATGTCAGCCTTAGCAAGGGACAAAGTGTCGTCTCCAAAGTCAAGTAGCTCTTAATGGGGCTTGAGCTGAGAAACTGTAGCAGTACCTGTGTTGACAGAGAGGCGAGCCTGGCGGATGAGCACCTGAGGACTGATGGGCGCACTGGGCTGCAGCCTGTGCAGGCCCTTAGCGATCCAAAGTAGTTCTCTGGAGGCATCAATCCAATAGAGAAAGCGGTCGATCAGGAACACAATCGCAGTTGCTGTTATGCAGTCCTTGACCGTGATGGAGGCTTTCAAATAAACCTGAAATGAACATGAGTGCTCTTTTCTTTCTACTAATCTTAAAATCTTTCTGTTCCTAGGCATTGAGATAATGGCAAAACTCTTTCTGGCAGTGAACTGATAGGATATATTATAATCTGTAATTAGGACTATTCCTGATCATATTTTCATTCTTAACAGAAGAAGGTTCCAGCTGTTCTTTTTTGTTCATTTAT
>JAVSBS010015811.1:25679-36600 GCA_033124195.1 Coracias cyanogaster
GGCCTGAGTTACTCTGCTCTAAAGCAGAAGCCATAAACTACAGGACACGCTTTCCTTCAGCCCAAGAGGGCTCACTGCTACAGCAGAACAAAATGGCTTAGGCCACATGCCTGAGAACCACTATTAAGACGGCAGTGCCCAAGGATGCATGGTAGATACCAGCTGAAGCCTTGCTATGAGACTTCCCCACTTGAAGCTCATCCGTCTCCTTTGAAGCCAGCTTTGCCAAGTAATTCACACTAGCTGAGTAGCTGGCCTGAGGTTCTGCATTTCTCTGGCAGTTTGCAAGAGAAGTCAAAAAGAAGTGGAGAAGGTGCCTTTGGTCCAGGCATGCTCCTACCCAGCCCCGGCCAGCATGGAGCCGCATGGGAAACCCCAGTCCTCACACCTTTCACCCTAGGGTTTCCAAACCCTGCCCAACACACTGGAAAGGCCAAACACAAAGGAGTCAAAAAGACCCCCCTTTTTTTTTTTTCCCCAATCAGGGTAAAGTACTCCCAGCTCCCACACCTGGCCCCTGATCCTCCAGTGACTTGTCAGAGCTCGCAAAGCAAGAGCACAGTTTTCCCCATGTCCATGTCCTGCTCTCTCCCAGGCTGGCCCTTTGCTTCCCATATAACCCCTGGCTTTGGCTGGATCTCCAGCCTGACCTGACTAAGAATGCAACTGCTAGCAGGAGCACACAGCTAGAGAACTGGGCTTGGATTTGCCCGCTCCTTTCAGCTGCAGCCCACATTTTTAATTCTCCTTGGAACAGGGGTGAAGTTGTGCTGTGCTTACCACTCGGCCAGGCAGACTCTGGCCAATGAAAGTGGATTAACAAGGATTATTGACCAGATGGGGTTAATGGTGATCATCAGCTGCAGCTCTAGCCCCTTCTGGCCATTAATCCCCAGGAAAAGCGATGTTCAGAGACCACTATTGCTTTAACAGGGCAATGCAATAAATGTATTACTATGTATTTTTCAATCAATACTTTACAGATGACTGTAGAAAACACACTACATAAAACCTCTATTTCATGCTCATATTACAGTGCATTCACCAGTACATTTTTCCTAGGAAAAAGGGAGAAGGAGGATATTTAGGGCCTTTTAGGGCCTCCATGCCATGGGAAGGTGGCCAAGCAGCAGAGCTGGAAGGGAGAGGAGGTCATGCTCTCACCTTCACACCTCTCACTGTAAAACCCGTGCAGAAGCAGGGACATCCACCTCATCACAACAAATGTACAATGATGGACACAGGGGTTTAGCCCCTCGTGTTGAAGGGGGAAGACCGAGCTTCCCAAAAAAATCTTTCAAAGGGAAGATGGGGGGGGGCTGAAGGCAGTCACAGCAAGCACATGTTTTCCTGTATGATCCCACAGGACTGATATTTTGGGGAGGGATGTAGAGAAACGGGATGCTTACAAAGACAGCCTTTCTGTCTCCCTCTCTACCTTCTTCTGTCTTTCCCACATTAACTCATGCTTATTTAACACTAAACAAAAAGAAATAATAGTGTCAGCAACTACAAAAATAATCAGTGAGATAATGTGGACACTGGTATTCCCTCTGAAGGTATTACCACTGTCCCTTTGTTCCTGTTTTCCATGTTTCCTTAATTAAACCTTAATCCCTCTTCTACTTGATGCACTAAATAAGGAATGCAGCCACATTCTTTAATACTGAACTTTGATTTTTAAAGAGGCATCCTCAGCAATCACTACTGCCCAGCCGTATAGAAAAGGAAACAAGGGTAACATTTTCAGAAGGATTTGGCAATTTAGGAGCCTTCAGTTATCTCTGGGGTTGGGTGTTCATGTAAGCCTAGTGGGATACTGCTTCGAGCCTTGCTGTGATGTCTCATTGCCACATGGAAATAAACACAATTTACATGTCAATGGCAATAAAATGAGGTTATATCGTGAGGACATCCACTAGAACCACACCATCCCATTTGGGAGCTCATATGAACAGTCCTGCAGCTTTCGGCTAAAGTCCAACTCCTGGGACAAGAGTTTACACTTGTAACAGAGCTGTTCTCACTGCAGGCAATATAAATTAATTAATTAACGAAGGCCGAAATGGCACAGAAGTTGACTGGAACAATTTCTAGCCTAAAAAGAAATTAAAACGCAATCCAGACCCAACTAACACACATTCTGCCCCCTCAAATAAAGCAAGATAAGGATGCGCTCCTCCTCTCCCCTCCATCTATATGTATTTGGCTTTCAGTTCCTCCAGATCCTGGTCTGAGAAAGCCGAGGCCAAACAAAGGCAGCCCTGCAGAGGAGCGGGGGGCGAAGAAACCCCCTCCACCTCTGCACGAGAAGAGTCCCCCCCGAAGCCAAGAGCCACCAACCTGCAAGGCCCTGACTTCGCTGGGTGGAGAGCCCCAGCAGTTATTAATGTCGCTGTCACTGCCCTGCTGCTGGGTATTTTTCCTCCAGCTGATGGGAACACGGTCCTCGGCAAAGCCGAAGCATCACTCCAGGCTCTGATCGCCTACTTCCTGAAGTGGCTTACCTGAAGGACCATGTCTAATTAGGTGATTATAATGGCACTGATTTACCTTATCTGGAACTAAACTGATTATTTCTCATACTTTGTGGTATTTAATGGGAGAAAGGGAGGAAGGAGGATGAGGGGAAAAAAGTGCTACCTGATTAGAAGCTCAAGAGCCTATTCTAAGGAGTCATAATAAAACTTAGAAGAATTTGTGATGAGGAAACAAAGTATCCTTTGTTGAAAGCAAAAAAACAAGAGAAAAATCTTCCAGTATCTACAACAGAAACATATACGCCACCTTGCACCGGGAACAGACTTAGGTGCTTCAGAAAAAGGCAGCTGACCTCCCAGCAAGAACAAGGATGGTCAGAAAAACATATTCTCAATGGCTCTGCACTCTGAGACAAACAAAGGATTTTAAAGATCAAATTAAAATTATGGCTGAATCACCTATGCAAAGCAAAGCTAAACATTATTAGCACTAAATTGGAAAATGGACAGTACTGCAGATGTGTCACACAAAGGAAAACCTGCGCATAAATAGATTGTTCATGGTTCTTTGCTAGTGACTGTGTTTGTCTCCCCAGAAATTTCACTTTCATCCTTTAGTATATTCTTCTGTACTTGCTAAAGTTATTTTTCCAGGTGGCAGAAAGGAGCACATAACCTCCCTACCCTGTACCCAAGGGGTGTAATTCAAACAAGTTCAGCAATTCTAATGGGGCTTTTATCTCATTGCCACAGTTTTTATGTAGCCCTCAAAGTCTGCACCTAGAGAAAACTGAACCGAGGGTATTTAAAAACGGAACTTCCATGATTGACAGGAACTGGATTTCTACTGGAATTAAGAAATTTTTTGGTTTGTTTTTTTACAAATCACTCTCAAAGCACTACAGCGATACCAAAATAAACGTTGGTTTCCAGCAGGTAATGCCAGCCGTAAAACAAACTAAGAACCCTTCTATTACAGCTCTCGCTAAATACTGTTTCCTATCCCAGTTATTTATTCCAGCCATTAGCTGGCATGGATTTTCCTTTCAAGGAGGATATTGCAAGGTTTTTTTTCTCCTTTGGACACCACTTATAGAGGTCACACACGTTTTACAAGATAAAGATTCAGGCAATGAGCTCTTTAATATATTAGGAGAAGCTGACAAACAGCAGAGGCCCTCCCCCAGTTCCTATGAAAGGAGAGGAAATATGTGCCCTTATTCAGAAGTTGCATCCCTTTTTTTCCTTTCTTTTTTTTTTTTAATAACTGAAATTTATGTGCATCAGCAAAGTTTTGGGCATTGTTCTCCCCAAACTAAACTGTTCCTTACAGCCTCATGTTTACTGAAGCCTAAAATTAGAACTGACAGCAATTCACTACAACAAAGTGGACTTCTTTCCCTGCCTGCATCCCATTCATGGCCTCAAAATCCAGGCATCTCTTGACACTCATCTGCCAGGAGAAGAAAAATAGGGCAGGGCTGAGGATCGGTGGCTGCTACCGTGGTCCTGCCACCTCTCCTGGGGACCTCACCTTGGCACCACCGGTATTCTCGCTCATCTTCCTCGCCTGTGTCAGCCTTTGCTGACAGGAGCACGTCCAGAGTTTGCTTGCACTCCTGCAGCAGCACAGCCACGGCGTTTTGATTATTCATGAAGGCTGATCCCACTCGGCTGTGAATTGGGTGTCCCCGGGTGCACGGTGATCAATTACTTAAGAGAAGACAGGGATTCTAAATGAAAAGGATCCCTTCAAGGCTGAGGTACCTGGCAAACAAAGGAGGGGGAAAATGATTAACTAAAGTATCATCAATTATCTGAAAGGCTCAAGCAGGGAGAAATAATAGGGGAAATACATGAAAGTACATGACAGCCTCGGAGGACTTTATTAGAGGAGTGTGTGAAATTACTGCAGGGTCTTGGTGATAAACTGTGCAAGGCAGACTTCTCCAATGTGCCCGGGAGAAAGGACAGGCTCTTCAATGGAGCCATGAAACCCCAAGCAGGGAAGTGACCAGCCGGGCTGTGCTGAAGCCCTTTGCACTGAGGAGGCTCAGGCTGTCACACACTGTTAGCCAGGATTGAATGGCAGAGCCACGCATGCCCTGAGCTCAGAAAGGGTGCTGTGTGAGTTTGCCAGACCAAGAGGTGGTCTCTTTTACCCTGGGGCACAGGAGCACATGGCTCTCCCCCCTCTTCTCACACTAGCCCCACTCCTGCCACACAGCACAGCATCCTATACCACGGTTTGGTTGAGGTCGCGGAGCAAAAACAGTCTTTGAAGGAGACCGCCTGCCCCGGTTTCAGGCTGACAAGATCATAGAATCATGGACTGGTTTGGGCTGGAAGGGACCTTTAAAGGTCATCTAGACCAATCCTGCAGTGAGCAGGGACATCTTCAACCAGAGCAGGCTGCTCAGAGCTCTGTCCAGATTGGCTGGTAGCAGCCCGGTGCAGGCTCTAGAGCAACTGGCATGTGACACGCAGAGTGCCACTATCAAATCCTTTCCAGTTACTGCAGTAATTCTGGGGGAAGACCTTAGCACCAGAGGTCTGCCAGCACCTGATTGGACTGCTTCTATCCAAGGCCAGCTCTCTATACATTCATCTGGCTGTTTGCCCTGATGTAACTTTTCTACCGCAAGTCCTTCAGGTGCTCAGGACATAGCCAATGGCAAAGCAGAAAAAAGCCCACAATCTCCATCCCAGGTATCTGGCTCAGCATCTGCCAAGAGTTGAGCAGCTTTCAAAAATGAAGCACAAAATAAATATGTTGGGGGTTTTTTTCACCAGTTTGGTGGCAGCCTCTTTTCGAAAACTACTCCCAGAGTTTGAAGCAGTGTAGTCAGAAACAGCCTCTGTGAAATCATTTCTAAACTTGGGGAAAGAGTAAGGCTATGAAGGAGGAATGGGACTGCAAAGGAACACACACACGAGTTCAATTTGCTGACTAGAAACAACTCACATTTTAGCAGCAAAATTTCCAGATAGTTTTTCTCCTTTTCAGTTGCAGCTCTGGGATGGCTGGATCACAGAGCTGGTGGGAGAGAGCCTGTGTTCTCAACAGCACCAAGTAAGAACAAGCTGCCAGATTGAAAAGCAGAGGGCAAAAGAGATGCACTCATGCGAAAGCAGAGAGGATCAGAGAGCCTGTCGTGGAAGAGCAGGTGGAGCAAGGCAAAATATGGGATTCATCAGCAAAGGGCCTGGAGGCAGGAGCTAGTCAGCAAGGCTGTGACTGACTCTGCAGACAAATGTCAGAGGAGGAAGAAATTTTAAAAGTAGCCAGAAAAGGGAGACTGAGGGCAGGAGCACAGGAACATAAGAGCAACTGGAGAGCAGGGCAGACAAGTAAAAGAAGCTAGCTTCAGTTCCTAGGTCTGCTCTTGATGTCCTGGTGATGTCAAGTCACACACACTGTGCCTCATTTCTCCTTGTCCCATACACCAGAGAGGAACAGAGGCACCATCTGAGAGGGGGCCCATCTGCAAGGCCTCTCAGTGGACAGCTGGAAACCTCAGATGCTGTGAAGTCAAGTTTGTCAAGGTCTGCAAGACGTCTACTTTATGAACAAATAAAAAGCCCATATAGTGAGAAAGCGCTCCGAGGAACAGCATAGCTTTCATTGCTGTGGTTGCGACTCTCAGCCAAGAAACTCTGTGCTCAAACAGCTGTTAAAAAATTAACCCATCAGGAAAAACAATCAAATAAAATAAACCACACAGGTCAGAGTTCTTATAATGAGAGCAGGTTAAAGTTTTCACTCGGGTTCAGTTCCCATGCCTCCAACAAACTCTGAGGAATGGATTTTGGCTATTTTCCCTCCCCTATGTAGCTCCACCCAAGTTGATATTTTTACCTTCCTTTTCTCCAAACACTTTTGTATTCTAAATGCCTTAATGGTAGAGAATTTAGAGGTGTTCCCAGAAAGCAGGTACCAACACAGTCCAAGAATACAACTCTTAAGCACAGCAAAGTTAAAAGAAAGCCGCAAGTGCAAAATTTGCTGAACTATCTGTCACTGATCAAGATCATTCTACAAAAAGGCCAGCATGCTGATGGGGTCTGCCCACAGCACAAGGTCCTAGTCCACATCCTAGGTCACAAGGGTCTCCTCTCCCCAAGCACCTCCAGGTCGGCAAGGACCGGCATCTGAACCTGGTGACAACACCCAGAAAGAAGAGTCTTGGGAAAAGCAGTCTTTTCCTCCTCCCCTGCCAGGTCTAGAAAAGCTGGTTCAGTTGCTAGATATCCACCAGGAACAGAAAAGCAGCTGCCCCTGCTATAACCACAGTAACACACCTATGCTCATGTTGCTTGCTCTGTTAACCACACTGACATCTGCTAATTGATTTATCTGATTCCCCAGCCTTGTGGGAAGGAGCGTGCAGCCATCCCACGAGTACCTCCCAGGTTGGGATGAAGCATCCCTGCCATCTGGCTGCGACTCCACTCCTTTGTGTAATTGATTTCTCAACAAAAATCTAACTTTCTAGGGAGTCGTCTCTAGTAACCAGCAAGCACGAACACACATATCTCAGATCCTCTGCGAACATTAGTCCGGCTAGCAGAGGAGGCTGCTTCAAGAGTATCCAGAAGCGTGTTGCAGAAAGGCTGTGTTCAGCTGCTACCTCGCAGCCTTGGTAAATATATGCCCGTAAAGACAATTTTCTACGAAGATGCACTAAAGAAAACAAGTGCTGGGATACTTGTCTTTACAAAAAAATAACATGGCACTAAAAGCATCCAAGGGAGCTTACAGACATGCTCCAGCTTTTCTGTGTTGCTGCCCAGAGCCCAAGATTAGTCTTCTAAACGCAGCTGATGGAAAGGCTGGGTCTTTACTGTAAGCCCTGTGGCTTTGTGAGCCACACAGACTGCCAGTCTCACAAAGAACTGATGGGGCTTAGCAGGGAAGCTTAGATGAGTATAGAAGTACAGCACTTGGCTTCCTAGGATTGTAAAGATTTAACTCACCGGGAAACTGCCAAATCTGTAACAGTGATAGATCAATGTCAGCAAGCGAGACATTCTTCTTCAAGTACATTTTTTCCGAATAAACAACCGGGACACTTAGAATAATAAATAATTATTTACAACAGCACCGACAACCAAGTGCTGGAACCACATAGAAAAGTGCAATAAACTGTACATTAGTACTCCGAGGGAAGACAGCCTTTGGAGACCCATCACCAGGGGCAATGACTCGCATCATAAAATCAGCTTAAAATGCACCAAAGAGCTTTAAACAACAGCAGCATCCTTTACACAGATGCCACTTTTTAAGTTGGGTTGTGTGACAGCTGTAGCAATGAATGACAGCTGGGACGTGAAAATAACCAAGCACGCAGCTTACAGACCTGGGGCAAACGCAGGAGCTGAGACCAAAGCCAAACAGCAGAACCAGCAAAAACTTCCAGAGGCCTTTAGAACCTTCTGGATGCTTACTCATTAGCTTGCTTAAAGTACTGTTGAATCCTAAAAGTATGGAACTATAAGGAGACTACACTTCTGAAGTGATAAAAATTGCAGCTTGATAGGCTGTAAAACCGTCCAGACAAAAATGCTTTCTAAGGAAACACTAACAAATGCTGTTGCTACCACTTTCAAAACACATAATATACGCAATTTTGCAGCAGATTGAGGACCTGAGCATTTTTTTGGTGACAGGAAAGCTCCTTAACTACAGCTTTGGGCATAGAATGTTTTTAAATGGTTGATGTAATTGTTAGACACTTTAAAACAGACATGATGAAAAAAAAGAAAAAAAAAAATCTGTGTCATTTCTGGTTGGAGCCTGGATTAAAATGATTTCTTGCAACAAATATGATGAAAAAACAATTACAAAGGTCTCAGGGGATGAGAAAGTGTATATCTGTGGTCACCCTCTAATTGGAGCTGGGGTTCAGAACAAGGAGGAAGGAAGAGTTGCGTGGGCTACAGTAAAATGATCTCTTTAATAAGGATAGGCCATACTGTGACATTTCAGAACCCTTGGGCTAGAAGACTGAAAGTTCTGTCAGGAAAAAGGTATTTTTGTGGATAGAAGGAAGCCTGGGAGTCAATCTAGCTAGTTTAAGACCGCAATTAGCTTTGGAGGCTTTAAGAAAAAGATGTAATTGCAGCATTCAAACTTCAAACACAGCAAACATAACAAGCATTGGTTTCTCAGACATCATCATTTGGGAAATTTTCCACAGTATTATGGTCCTGAAACACAAATTAGAGATCTCCAGACCTTTTCTCTCTGAAAATATATTATCCTAATTTTCATCTTATTCAGGCTACCCTCCAGTTCCAGGGAGACTAGTGAAGAGGAAGCAAAGACCTGATGAGTTCCACATGGAGACTACATTTATGGATTAATCCCAACAGGGAGCAAATAAACCTTATTCCCAGAGCTCTCGATTGGGACTCAGCACAATCAATCAAAGAATGGATAGTTATTTATGACTGAGGCCGTTTTGACTTTCAAATAAACATTTTAATTATTTTAAGTGCTACCCTGGAACTTAGAATCTGAGCCCTGTTTTCATTTTGATGCCTCACTCTCCTCCCTCCTAATCCCAAACCACTCTGGTCATTATGATACCATGCAAATGATACTGATTTTCACGCCTATAACATTTGAAAGCATTTGCCAAAGTAAAATCCACCGACTAGACAAACCAGGGAAAAGGGAGGAGGATCCCTCCAAGTGGAGCCAGTATAAATGAAAGGAACACCTTCGAACGCCACTGGGCCTAAAGAAGCAGAGATGCCCAACTATGAAACCCCTTTGTGATCCTGTTGGCACACCCTGATCCATTTTTGTGTGCTACTTTTCCCTGCCTGCTCTTATGAGAAATTTTAATAACCAGAGTTTCTTTCTTAACAGCTATTTTTCAATTCCAGTACCTGCACCGCATGCACTTCCAGCTTTTCCTTCCAGTCTAATTTGAGAGGCCTTCCCATACACTTCAGCCATGCCAACACCATGTGGTGGGACAGCATTTTCTATGTGTGTTGGGGCAGGAATCTTTGCCTCTGACCCTGCCAAATCCAGTTTCCTTGTTCTAATCAAGTAATTAACTGCCCAACATGAAGACTGCACACCACAGCTCGTGGTGTACCGTGGCCTGTCTACATGTAGCATCACTAAGGTCAGGAAAGCAACCGCAACTTCTGAGGGAGCTTTTTAAGCTGGTGTAGTCACTTGCTACATGAAGAGGACAGGGATGAAATAATGATATGGAGGCAGAATAGCTGCTCCTCCTTCTGCAGCCCATCAAGTTACAGTCTCATCTTCACTCCACATTATAATATTTTGTTTCCCCTTGCCTTCTGTAGGGACACTGAAAAAAGAATGCAACAGATTGTCCCTAGAAGAGCAATTGAACATCGAGGCTGTTTTTCCTTCAGCAGGTATCAGGGAGTATGCACATCACACAGCACTCTCAGCTGCTCTCCCTCCTGCAGGTTTGCACACGAGCCTTCTGGAGTCCTTCCCATGACATGCTGTCAAAAATAACAGGCTCAACTTTATTTTCAGACTTGAAGCTTAAGTGAAAAAAAAACCCAACAAACAAAAAACCAGAGAAAGAACATATGCTTACAGTAATTTAGCACAGGTTTCAGTGATTAATATCATCTTCCACAGAAAACAAATTCAGTTCCCTGACTATTTCAGTGCACACATGCTTGTGTTTTCCTGGAGCGTTTACCCTTCTTTTCAGTGTGCGAGGGCTCTGCCACAAGAAAAAAAAAAAAGATTATTAAAAAAAAACACAAAAACAAAACCAACAACCAACAATTAGCTTTGTTTATCTATTTATTTATTTCATTTACTTCTCCAGCTTGAAGATTAGATGTTTCCTTTTGGTAAAGCTGGATATACCAACTGGCATTGGCTGTATTAAAATAAGGAAGAAGCTCAATCAAAAAGCCTCTCCTAAGGCAAGCTCTCTTGTTAATATGCACCAACATGAAAGGCTTTCTTTTCATCCTATACAACTACAGTGTGTGTAAATTGCAGGGGGTTCATTGGCATAAATCTTGGCTGTGACCTCTGAGGTAAACTGGATTTACATTACTTTCTGACAAGAATTAAATGAAGGCCTTGTGGATATATGAACAGCCTTCTAGACTGCAACAGATGGGCATGAATGTGCTCCCTAGGCAAACTATCAGTGACATCTGTGTCCTCCAAATTCTGGTGGTCTCAGCCAATTAGCAGGCAAAAGGAGAAAAAAAAAAAAAAAAAGCTGGCCTCTGCACAGCTACCCCAGCCAGAGCTGGAGCAGAAGTGCTGCTGTTTAGAAATGGGATCAAGTACAGCCTCCAGCAGCAAGGAGGTGGTTTGCCAGCTGCGTATAATACAGAGGTAACACCACAGAGAAAGCTGATGTAATTAGGTAGAACAGATATTAATATTAATACACATTAATCCCAGCCCCAGCTAA
>JAVSBS010015814.1:0-24951 GCA_033124195.1 Coracias cyanogaster
GGTAGCATCAGGCTTGGCCGAGGCGGCGGCGAGTCCGAGCCCGGGGCGAGGAGCCCCCCGGGGCCCCGGCTGTGCGGCCGGGGCGGGCCCGCCTTGGCTCCCCGGCACAGGGCCGCGGCGAGCTCTCGGAGGCGGTGTCGATGGACGGTCCTGGATGCGCTGGAGCTGGTAGGGCCGCGCCGGAGCGGCCGGGAGGCTTCCCCGCGCTCCTCCGCCTCCGCGGAGGCCTCCGAGGCGCCGGGCTGGGGCGCCCGCGCCTCCCCTCGCTCCCCCGGAGCTCCGCGGTGCCCATTAACACCATGCGCCTCTATTGCAGATGCAGATGCGATTTGACGGACTACTGGGCTTTCCCGGGGGGTTCGTGGATCGCCGTTACTGGTCCCTGGAGGACGGTCTGAATCGGGTGCTGGGCTTGGGTTTGGGCTGTGTGCGCCTGACGGAAGCTGACTATCTGTGCTCGCACCTGACAGAGGGGCCACATCGCGTGGTGGCACACTTCTACGCCAGGCAGCTGACCCTGGAGGAGCTGCATACCATCGAGATCAGCGCGGTGCATTCCCGAGACCACGGGCTGGAGGTGGGACATCCAGGGAGGGGGTGTGTAGAGCTCTGAGCGTTAGTCCCAGGGAAGATGAAGCTTCCCTCCTAGGTCTGCTGGGCTCTCGCAGCCCAGCGGGGGAATGCACCGCATGTAGAGCTACCAACGGCGGGTGCCGTGCACCGCCGCGTAGCGCCGGCGTTAGGAGGTCTGGCTGTTGGCTGGGGTTGTGTCTCAGGCTCCGGAGTGTAGTGAGCTCGAGCTCCAGCTTTTCCCGGTGACCGCCCGCATAGGGAAGAGCCCTGTTTGCCCGCTCAGCCTCAGGACGCGGGTGAGGTCTGTCTGGCATCTGGCGGGCATCCCCCTGCCCTGGGCTGAGTAGCCCGGACCGGAATCGCGACCCTCGGTGCGGTGATGTGTTGCTCTAACCCGAGTTCTCCCCAGCTTGCACGGAGGCAGGGCGGGAGGAGCCTTCCTCCCGGGTGCCTGGGTCCGGCTGACGCCCCGGGGTAGAGCCAGGGTCTCCCCGCGCGCCCATCGGGCGCTCGGCAGGTTTCAGCAGCTGCGTGAGCGGAGGCAGTTGGCGCTGGGTTGTGGCGTGGTTGAGGGGGAAGCAGGGCAGGGTGCGGAGCGGGAAGCGGGGCTCCCCGTAGCGGCCTGGGGCAGCGGGATCCCCCCAAAGGGGCAGGAGGGGGAATGGAGCCAGGGCTGGGCTGGGCGCGGAGTGTAGGGGGCTCAGGGAGGGGCAGCGCAGGGGTTCAGCTGGGCTGAGGGCAGGCAGGCGAGGGCAGGGCTTGGAGCCAGGGCGGGGGGCAGGATCTGGCAGCTGGGACAGGGTGAGCCTGGGCTGTGGGGCTGGCGGGGAGCTGGGGCAGGGGTGTGGGAGCAGAGGGTGGTGCGGGGGGGCTGGTACTGCCGTGGCCCTTGCTGAGCTTCACTCCGTGCTGTTGCAGGTGATGGGCATGGTCCGTGTCCCACTCTACACCCAGAAGGACCGCATGGGCGGGCTGCCCAACTTCCTGGCCAACTCCTTTGTTGGAACCGCCAAATTCCAGCTGCTCTTTGCCCTGAAGATCTTGAACATGGTGCCGGAGGAGAAGCTGGCTGAAGCGGTGGCTGCCACACAGAAGCCGAAGAAGCCGGCCATCGACCAGGCAGCGGGGGCAGCGGGGAACCTGCCTGCCGCTAAGCCGGTGAATGAGCTCGCGGGGGCCGCTAAAACGGGTGACGAATTGGCAGACAGGGCAGAGAACCAGGCAGCTGTGCAGGCAGTGGCCGAGGCGGCCGAGCAGCCAGTGGCTGGGCTGGAGAGCGGGGCTGTGGCGGAGCAGCTGGTGGCCGTGCCGGTGGAGCAGCCGGCGGGGCTGGGGGCGAACGCCGTGGCCGAGCAACCGGTGGCTGAGCCGATGGAGTGACGCTGCCGCGTTTGCACTTGATTAAAAGTGGGTGAGACTAGAGACTTTCTTCTAACTTTCCAACCCGTTGCTGGCTGCGGTTGTGCCCATGCCATCCCACTGCCCAGCTGGGAGGGTTCGGGTTTGTCTGAAGCAGGGGAAAGCGATGTATTTTTATGGCCATTAAACTCTAACGAGCTTCCCAGATCCACCGGCACAGACCCCTGCAGAGAGTTCATGTGCTTACGTGAGGCCGCCGGAGCCTTAGAATTACAGTTTGATTTCAGGGATGCGCTGCTGCTGCCGGGTCCCTGGCTTCATTTTTTTTTTTTTTTAAGGAACAAAATGTCTTATTTTTTAAATGCCCCATGTTGATGCGGACGCGGCTGTGTTCGCAGCAGACACAGCTGAGGCATGGGGCTGCTGGTCAAGCGCTGCTGCCAGTGTTGGTGAAGGGCTCCCCTCCACCGCTGCCGGTGGGGCTGGGGGGCCATGAACTCCCTCTGGGGCCTGGGGGGAGTGCGCGTGGGGGGGTTTCTACCTGGAGATCTGTGGGAGCAGGAAAGTGGAATAAATGGCTTTGCTGACCACTCCGCAGTTGGGATAGTTTTTGCTTGCTGGCGCAGAGCCTGCAGCAGCCCCCAGCTCTGGGGGTGCAGGGGCTGGGGTAGCGCAGCCCTTGTCCCGTCCCTCTGCCGCAGAGCTTTGCCCCTGCCCTGCTCCTTTCCGCACTGGGCCAGGGCGAGGAGCTGGCGGGGGTGGCCCCTCAGCTGGGGGAAGCCGGGGCTGAGGGGGCTGCACTGCTGCCAAGCTTTTGCTGGGGTGTTCCTCCAGTTTGGCTCCCGCACCCAAGGGCGCCAGGCAGGGCCTGGGGAGAAGCTGCCTGTGCTGCTGCAGGTGCCAGGGCACCACCTGGGCACGGGCTGTGCAGGCAGGGGTTTGTCCTGGCTGCTCTGAGCCTGCACGGCTGCAGCTTTGCCAGGCCCCTGGCTCAGGGGGAGAACATTTCAGCGCAGCCTTAGTGAAGTCCTCCCTCCGCAGCCCTGGTAGAGCAGGCTCTGTGGTGGAGGCGCTGCTCCCCGGCCCTCACCCTGCTCCCAGCTGGGCCTGGGGCAGCAGCAGATCCCACTGGAACTAGCTCCGGTGCAAGGGGCCTGTGGTCACCGAGCACAAGGTCAGGTGAAGGTGTTCAAGGTGCTGATCAGAGGCAGGTTCCTGCACAGAGTGACAAATGACTCAGAAAAGAGGTTTTGTTTAATTGAAGACGTTTAGAGAGGCTGAGGGTGGCAGCACAATGCGCTTGGATAAATAACGGGCTGTGAGGTGGGGACACCTCGGAGGATGGGGGCAGGAGGACACACGGACGGGTCACAGCTCCCCTCAGGACGCGGTCAAGTGCCACAGCAGTGGAGTTGTGTAACGGGCAGGAACGTCAGTCCCAAGCAATCACAAGAGAAAGTCCTGGGCCAGAGAAAGCAAGTGCTGAAGAACACCAGGGGCTTGCTAAAGAAACTCATCTAAACAAAGAGATGTCTTTAAGTAAGAAGCAGCTAAGCAAAAAAGCCCACCCCCAAACCAAAAAGCGGTGACACAGGTGAGGCTGGCAGGGTGCGCCAGGTCTCTGCGGGGGCACAGAGGGCTCACAGCAGCGCTGGCCCTCCACCACCCCTGCCCCTGGGGGCCTGCCAGGCTGCCAGCAGCTGGTGCAGTGGGACCCCTTGGGCTGTGGGGCCATGAGCTCTGCCGGTGCCTGACCTGCCCAGCTCTTCCGCAAGCAGCTCTCCTGCAGAGCGGACCATCAGTGGCAGCAGGCTGTGAACCCACCACCCTGGCTGGTGGGCTCCTCTCCCAGCCTGCGGCCCAGCTAAAACTCCCAAGAGAGGCACCGAGGCCACCAGCATCAGCCCCAGCTCCCTGCCGCAGCAGACGCCTGCTCCCACAAAAACCACGTCCCTTGAGCCTTTTTCAGTGCGTCTGTTGCACAAAGGGCAGTGGCTCCAACTTTGCTCCCAGCTGACTGGCACAAGGCCCCTCCTGCTTCTCCTCCTGTGTGGAGGAGAACCACAGACATGGAGGTTGGCAGAGGCTCTGGTGTGCTCTGCTCCAACAGCCTCAGAGCAAGGCTCACACTGAGGTGCAGCCACAGCATCTTGGGGCTTTAAGGTCTCCCAAGGGTGGCCTCTTCCCCCAGCTCCAAGCTTTACTGTCCTCACAGAAACACCTTTGTACCTTGTGTCCACCAGCCGTTAGACCACTGAGCCCCAGAAGAAGGCCCAGCAGCACCTGGTGCTGCTCCAAACCACAGGCTGTGCCAGCAGCTGCTGGGGCCTCAGCAGGCTGTGGCTGAAGGGGAAGCTTCCCCCAACCAGGGGTTCCCCATGCAGGAGCTGAGCGGCAGCACAGTGCCTGCCCTGCAGCAGCAGCGGGCAGAGAGAGAGGAACAGGGGAACTAGTCCCAGCCACCCTTCTAGGGAACCAGCATGGCACACTCACCTCCTGCACCCTTTTATTAATCTACTCCCGGCTCAGGGGCTGGCAGACACCAACAAGACCTGCACAATCATCCATGCTCTACACTTACAGATTTTTCTCTTCTAAGTCTGAGCTGTCTCATGGCCTGGCCCTGCCCACGCCCGCTGCCAGAGCTGGCACTGCCCGCACATGCCAGCCACACACCAGCCGCAGCTCACGCCGCCTTTGCTCATGTCCCGGTTTCACAATGCAAGGGCAACAAGGACCGCGGTGCTGAGCAGGGGAAGGGGACTCGCCAGGGGAACCTGGCAGGGCACAGGGATACCTGCACCTCCGACACATGCCTGGGCTGGGGGAGCCACAGCGACTGCCACCCTAAAAGCAAAGCACTTGTCCAGCCTCGCTGCGAGGCACAGGAAGGATGCCTGGCCTGGCTGCCACACGTGGGCACGCTGGGGCCTCCACACTGGACATTCCCTGCTAGCAAGCCCAGACCCAGGCACAGCGGGGTCCTGCAGCCAGGATGTGGCTGGACACTGCCCGCTGGCACAGCCCCAGAGGACACCAGACCCCACCAGTGAGAGGTGGGGGGGCTTCAGCAAGGAGAAGCTGCTGTGACCTGTGTGCAGAGCTCATCCCTAAAGCTCCTGCACGGTTCAGCCCCAGTGCCGGGGAGGGTGCGTGCCATGGAGAAGGGCTCTGACCAGACTCTGCAGCAGCAGCTCTACATCCCCAGCTCCCCTCCTCGCTACGTTCCAACTTGGACAAAGGCAGAGAGATCTATACAGTATAATATACATATATATTTCACTATGAAATAGCAATTTCATTCCCTGCCTTCTACTTGATACATCCTGAAGGAGATGCTTCTTTTTGGGTCAGGCCAGAGGGCTGGTGGGGCTGGGTAGTTTCTCATGCGAGGCACTTGCCCTCCCTGGAAGGTACCTGCAGGAAGCACCAGCGGCTGACATGGCAGGACCCAGATGTGATTCTTGCTCCCCCTTTCTCTGGCAGCCAGGGCACGGCCGCACGTTCTGCCGGCAGCGGCCTGCCAGGCGCTTACAGCTCACTCACACGGCCGCTCAGTGCAGATTTGTTAACCTCAACATGCTGCTTTCAGCAGCCACGGCATGGGCGCAGCAACTGGACCCCTCTTGAGCACCTACGCGAACAGGAGCAAACCGGAGGCAAGGGAATGGGCGAGGACAGTGCAACATGCACACGGAGCGGTGACGCAAAGGGCCCTCAGCTATGGCACAGCCCGACGCCTCGCACGCCAGCCAGGCCTGCCCGGGCAGCGCTCGCAGGCTCCAGGCCACGGGAGTAAGTCGGGGCTGCAGCCCAGCAAGTGTGAACTCTACCAAATCTCAACCTGTAGAACGAGGATCCCATCCAGGTGCTGGCTCACTGACCAGGAGCCATCATTGCTGGGTTCCGTGCAGAGCCGGATGGTTCAGGAGATGAAAGGAGGAATCCTACAGAAAGAAAAGAGGGAAAGTCGGTGTTACTGGGCTCTTCAAGCCACTGCTCTGGAGATCGTGTTGTCAGAGATGTACAATGCAATTGGCAGCAAGTGGGCCACCAGTTACTGTGCTGGGACACTGAGCTGGGGAAAGAGTGAGGACTTGGTCACCCTGGCTCTTGCAAGTTGTTCTAACAGAGCTGGGAAAAGGAGACACAGCATGGACAGGTTCAACCTGCCACAGGCTCCAGACTCAAGATGAGAGTTCAAATTCCCTTCAAATGAGACCAGAGCAGCACGATGCCCCCCACACCTCAGACGGCAGCTCAGCCAGCGGCAGAGTTGCAGCTTTGGCCACTGCGCTGGAGAACATCCTCAGCTGCCCCAGGACAGTGGCCACAGGGCACGGCCACCACGTCACGGCCGGCCTCGGGCAGAGGAGGAGCTTGCCCCAGGCACCTACCTCTGCTTCTCATACATCTTTGGATCTGGTCACATCGTCCGGCTGTACTCAATGCCACTCTTGGCAGAAATGCCAGACCAGGGCAGGAGGCTGCAGAGAAGGCTCTGGGCTTGTCGATATATCCGCTGGGGAATGGAACATGGGCTCAGACTGGCTAGCGTCGATCCGATGTGCTGCAGGTAGTCAGTGGTCACTAGTTAAGGACAGCAGCATTTGCACTGTAACTTCAGAAATCAGATACGCGGTGGGCGAGCACTGCTTAGAGACCCCATGGCACAGTCAAAGCCGCCTTGCTCAGACAGATCCGCTCCTTGTCTAAGTGCCCACTCCTCTCTATCAAAAGCAGGTCTGCTCTGCACTGTAAAAGGCAGCACTTTGGGAACACTGGCCCTAGCTCATGTGGGAAATACCCCCTCTGAGCAGCTCCTAGTTCCTGTGGGGCCGGCAATCCATCCACCTGTCTGGAGAGGGCTGGGCTGACTACACCCAGGAAAGGTCAGGTTTCTTCTCCATGATCCAGTGACCTGAAACAAACTCCCAAAGTCACTTTGGGAGCAGCCTGCTGAGATCCAGGCCAGAGTCACAGGAAGCAAGACCAAGGGCTTCTCTGCCATGTTGCTGGCCAAACCCTGCACCCCACAAGCCAAAGCACACCCGACACTTCAGCTGAACACCAGCACTCGCTACCACTGCCATCAAACTGGCTCCAGTTTAGAATTCGACGCACCATCCTACAGTGCACCATCTCACACTGCCTCCCTGAAGTGCTCCTGGAGGAGTCAGGGGAGCCTGGGCACAAAGGTTGCCATCTTATCCCTCTAACATCACCTTCCTTCCGGCTTCAGATTAAACTCGCATCTGAGCGGGCATCAGTCCCCAGATCCAGCCAGCTCGTGCTTTGCTATTGTTAACCCAAACCACGGTTTGGCGTCTGCTTTGTGTGCTCCACGGCTCGTGGGGCTGAAGGTGAAAGGATATAAGATAGTCCAGGGTGGGTGTCCGCCGTTGATGTAGAGGACATAGGTAAAGCCATCTTTGAGGACCCCTCTGATGGAATAATAATAGGGGAGATAGTGGTGCTGCCTAAAGTCTCTGTTTTCGTAGAAGTTTATTGCTGTGTTGTTAGTGGTGAGGACGTGCAGGTAGATGGCTTTGCAGTGGTCTTGGGCAGTCGTCGATATATGATCTTTCAAACTTTCAAGCAAGAGCGAACCTGTTGAAGGAAAGAGCAGGAGAATCACCCACTGCAGCTGCCTTCTCAGGGACAGCACAAGGGTTTGCAGGTACCAGCCAAGATCTCCTGCACCCAGGATCTAAGCAGCGATTGCTGCAGACGCTTGAAGACCCCAGAATCCACCCAATTCTCACGGACCATCTTGAGAAACCGAAGAGGACCACGCTACATGGTTTTAATATGAATCTCCTCTTACCTGTGAGCATGGCTTCGTAAAACAGATACTACAGAGACACAAACTTGTGATTCAATAACCACAACGATGAGCCAGACATGGGAATCGGACAGAACTGCCCATCCCCAGCCAAGCGGCTCTCGGCCTTGGGGAAGGTCCGTGAGTCATTTTCAATGGTATCAGTTCCATCGCATTTATATATTTTAAAGCCATTTTTAAAAGCCAAGAGTCAAAGCAGGACTTCACAAGCAGGTTATTGCATTGTGTCTGCTGGACTCGGATTAAAATCTTAGAACTGGCAGAATTTTAAGATCCATTCTAAGGGCAGCTGAGGCATAGTCTCATTCAACCTGGATTTGCTGCAGCCACTAGTCAGCTGGGGAAACCAGAGAATGGCACAGAATACTCCAGCCCCAAGAGACAAGACCTGGAAGTTCACCCAAACCACCTCAACTTGGCATGAAGGACCCGAGAGAACCTGCAGGAGATCTTCTTCCCTCAGGTGTGCTAACAGGAGGCTGAAGAAGTAGCTTAGCTAATAAAACCAGAGGAGACACTGCTGTTTCACAGTCCCCAGGGCATGAAAGGCTTTCAGTCGGACCTTTTCAGTAGGACCTACAGGATTTCAGAGCAGAAGTCAACAGCACTGACTTCATGGTCACTTAGTGAGAATTTATATCAGCCAAGCACAAAAAGATACCAAGACATCCACAGAGAGAGCAGTTTAAGTTTGTTATGAGGTATTTCAATCTTCTAGCTCACAGAAATCCAACTGCCCCCTGGTTTAAGAATAGCAGAGAACTAGAAACCAAAGCCTTTTAATGTCTGCCAGAGGAAAATCAGAGCTTTAGCGCTCAGAAGTAGGCCTGGGGTGAAAAGCTTCCTGCATGAAAGACTTCAGCTTCAAAAACCACCAGAAAAACCCTCAAGAGAAAGATCTCAAAAAAGCAGCAGCAGGCAGCAGCTTCTTTAGGTTGTTTTGCTGCAGGTACAAGTCCAGCAAGTTTCTGAGAGAGCACAGCAACGTGCTGTATGGATGGAACAGGTACAGGAAATACCAATTCTGGGAGGAGAAAATTCCAGCAAGGAAATAAATTCAGCTTTGGAAACTGAAAGGAGACTCAAATCCACTGCAATTTTACAGAACAGAAGACCCCTTCACCACTTTCTCTGAGCGTTATTCTGTGCTACTATCTTCTTTGTACAGAAAATTTCTCCCTTGTAGCATTTCAGTGCAAGTTTTAAATACAGTGCTCTCACTGAGGACTTCTCTGGTTGTTTCTTTATGTATCCTGTTAGTTTGTACCTTTCTAAACATGACTGGGGAGGACTGGAAGGGGACGAGTTACATCTGTATCCACTGCAGACTCCAGATGTGCAATACTGGGTCATGCTGCCAAATCGTGCCTATTCCATCTGCAGATCAGAGACGCAGATCATGCTTGAAATTGCACCAGAAGGGCACTTAAATTGATGACAAAACACGTCCTGCTCTAAACAGAGCTAAGCCCTTCTGACTGCAGGATTTTCAGATGGCTGCAAAACGGCTGCGTGGTGCAGCAGGCATCCAGAGTAGACTTTTACGTGCATCTGAGAGATTTAATCAGGTCCAAGTTATGCTCTTTTTCCAGTTCCCTTTGTCTTTTTCTCAGTGTTTGTTCTAACTGTTGAAGCTGAGAGGCTAAATGTCGCTATATGTTCTGCCTCAGGGACCAGGCTGCTGATACCCATGAAAGGAAATCCTTTCAAACCCTGGTCCAGGGTGAAGTCCCAGCACTTTCAGTCTCGGCAGCAGGAGCGCAAGTTTTCGGCGTGCTCAGCTGTCTCCTGGGAACAGGACAGACAAAGCCCCGTGCTCTTCAGAAACATCTGCACATTGTGTTGTGCCTACACCAGCAGAAACACCTCCGTGCACCTGCATTATCACCAAGAACAGGATGCGAGTGCATCACCTTCCCCACCGCTGGTACCAGTCACCAACAAGCTTGTCTCAAAGGACGCTGTGGTGAAATGGTGGAGTTCCTTCAGTCACGCCCACGAGCCACAGGTGGCAAACAACAGCGACAAAGGTGTCCCTTAGCAACGTCTTACCTATTCCGTGCTTCCTGAACTCCTTCACCACTCCAAGGCTTAGGATGTAAGCAACTTGAGTGTCCACAGGAAAACTGGAAGCTAGGATGTCTCCATCCTGAGTAGAGAGAAGTTATTTAGTGGGATAGCTGGGAAGGCACGGGGGAAAGCAAGAATCCTGTACTGGAGCAGCTGAAAACAAGGCTACAGTAGGAACCTTCTCTTCACTCAACAGTCCTTGCTGAAGCTTCTCAAAAGGACATGGGCAGTCAAAAAAATCCAAGCATGGTCCCTTAGGGGTTACTCCTACTTTCATATCATCTTTCCCGACACAGAATACAAATCAGGAGGTCTCCTTACCATATACATTATTTGTGGGCTTAGGGACAGAACAGATTTGCATTCTTTACCAGGAAGGACTCAAAGTGCCAATTCTGGAGTGACCCACCAGTCTAGATCAACCCAGCAACAGTCTTGATTGCCTGCATGCTCCACCAGAGCTTCGTCTCAGCTGCAGGTCACTGCACTGCTGCAGAAGACAAGGAGCATGTTCTCCAGGCTCAGTCACCTGGAGCAGCGTCTGAAGAAGCCCCTGGTTTTCAGCTTGGCTGGACAAGAACCTTTTTTAGAGCTGCTGAAGATGCAGTTCTGACTTTGACCAGCTTTGAGGTGAAGCCAGACAGCCAGAGTGGAGAGAGCCATGCCACTCGATGCTCTCTGTTCCTCTGATGTTCGGATTATTGTTTGATCATAACGCTGATGGCCTTTTAGAAGTTATGCGCTTGCCGCATTGTCCCTGGTTTTTCTTAATCCACTTAGCCATGCTGTTTCCCTACACTAACCCTGGGGTCTTTTCCTATCCTGTCTCCAGTGAGCATCTCTTCCTCACCTCTCTGCTGGACTATGTTGTCTCCCCTGGTCTCCAAGCTCTGCTGTCCCTGAAGCCTGAGCTTTCTGCAGACTGGTCACCTCTGCTTTGTGTTCAAGACAGGGTTTCTGCAGGAAGTCACAGCAGTGGCTCGCCCAGCACAGCTAAGGAAGCTCAAGCCTTACATAAGAAAGGAAGAGGTTGGTTCTCCCGCAGCTGCACGCACCTCAGTCACCAGCAACAGCCGTTAAACAGCCTGCTACACAGCCGCATACGGATTCTGCCCACATGATCTGATCTCTGCACAGTGCAGCAGGCAGCAAGCTTCCCACTGGCCACAGCTGCCCGGTCCCAGCAGGAAGAGACTGGCACCAGGCTGCTCAGCGGCCCACAGACACATACCACCACCCATGTTCTTGGTTTCTTCAATTAATTCAGGATCACTCTTAAAAGTGTCTGCGTGGAGGGGGCAAGAAAATACCCTGAACAGGTTCCATCGCTGTTAACGATGGCAAGAGGTGGATTATCTCCTACTGAAGCACAGTTTAGTAGCATTACCTCTTTATGCACCTTTGTCCTGCTCTTGATCTCTGCCACTATCATTCCCACGATGGAGCCTCTATATGTGGCTGCAAGGGAAAAGAACTTCTTGTTGGAAGTGATATCTCGGTACCATGAGTCAGGGTACCTGGGAAGGAAGGAAAAACAGTAACATTTAGGGACACAGAGCCCACAGCAGGACTACAGCCAGTGTTGTGCTGAGGTGCTGCTCAAGGGAAAATGGGCAGCAACAGCTTTAAATGCCAGTGAAAGAACTGCAGGCCAATGTATTTTACCCAAGACGAAGGAAGGGAAGCTGTACTGCTGCAAGGGCCGTCTCCTGCAATAATACACGGCCATGGAGCTCAGCCATATGTCAATCTAAAGCTCCTTCTATGCTACTGATTTAGCTTATTCCATGAAATCTGGGTTAGGAAATTATTTGCCTTCCCTGTCATAACTGTTGTATGGTACCAATGACCATCAAACAGCTGCTGTACCAAATTTGGTAGCATGGTTTCTTCGGATTGCATCTAAGCAGCAATGCAGGCTGCTCATGTAATGGCCTCTTGTCTTGCCAAGACAACCACATTTTCATTTTATATTCGTTGCCCAGAGCTCTCACTTCCATCTTTAGCGAGTTATTTTTAAACACAACATCCATCTGCCCTCATCTAAGAGCACAAGGATCCCATTAATTTGATACACGTGAAAAAAATACTGCATATTGGTATTAAAAAAAAATAATCACATCACCAGCCTCCGGCTCTTCTCTTTCTGTACAAAAGGGAAACCTATGCACATGCATTTATTTCCAAGTGAGAGCTCAGCATACCTTGCGTTTAGAAGAAATATACAAATGCAAAATATTATGAATACTTTTGCTGGTTTGTTACATTCATGTAATCTTAATTATAATCCTCTTGAAACCTTTTCAACAAAGCTACAGAAAAAAAAAAACCCCTCCAATTCTCCAGCTTTAAGTTTCCCTGGCTGCTTTAAGGCAGAAAGTTCTCGGTCTCCTCATTCCCATGCTTGTGCAGACACAAGCATTTGCCAAATGGAGGCCTGGGGAGTGGGCGCGGGACAGCCACGATCAGCACCCAGAGCTTGGGGAGCAGCAGCGATCCCGAGCACACAGCAGGTACTCTCCAGATCTCCCCAGGACGTTCGGACAGTCCTGTAGGAAGAGTCGCTCCGTGCTGGTTTGGTTCAGCTCTGAGGGCGCTTTCTGCACATACTGCAGAATGCCGTGTCCTTTCACAAGCACAGGGATGCTGTCCTTTTTTTCTGGAGGTGCGCTCCTTCCCCCATTCCATACACTGTCCGTTTTTCTGACACAACCTGCATACAGGCACTTTCGGATGACTTCAGGACCCCACAGGACAGGCAGCAAAGGGCCATTAACAGGAATGCCACCACAGTGCACAGAAGATTCAGAACCTGCTGCCATCCGAGCAGCCACCCAGACAGCTGCAGAGCCTTTGGTGTCTGCTCTCAACTGGACCAGTGCAGGTTCACACTATTTGTTTCTACTCTGCACCACCTCACACCCCAAACCAGTAACGTACTCTATTGGGAACCAGTCGCCACAGAGCTGTTTCACTGTGTCTATGTCATCGTGGCAGAGAAGACGCAGGTTTACGTCTGTAAGTGCAGTCGGGGGCACCTCCTCTGTCATTCACGCCTGCAAGAGAAGAAGGCACGTTAGGAAGGACGAAGCGTAGATTCTGATGCTCTGCTTTGGTTAGACACCCGCACAAAGGCAGCAGGAGGGTCTCACTATCAGTATCTCTTATCGATGGAGTTGTTTCTCCTGGCAGAAGAAGTTTTCAAGAGAAATGAAGCAAAACGTGTCAACGCTAACCCAAGGAGCACCTCAAAGCCCTGCTGCCCCCAGAATAGGCACAGCTCACTCCTTAGCCTGACCCACCCCGCTCCCTGCGAGCGCAGTCCAGTGATGCTGTGTGGGAAGGAGCACGTGGCACCAACCACTTCCCAAAAGAGCTCAGGACATTGCATTCAAATAAGCCAACAACGTGCCAGGTGCACCTATGATGCATGGAGCTCATCAAACTTCTGCAGAAGAACAACATTCTGTTAAAACAAAAGTGAACACGGAGCTTAAAAAGGAAGCATTGTTAGAAGAACATTTATGAAGTCCTCTTATACAGACCTGTCATCTCCAGCTAGTACGTATGCAGAGGATTCAAATTCTTTAAAAACTTAGTTGTTTGTGCTGGTGAAATGAGATCTCTTTCCATTTCCCCTCATTCCCACATACTACAACTCCACGAGGGCTGGCTTTCCAGCCCACCAGAGCACATTCGAGTTACAGAACTCCCGAGATACCCTTGTCTTTCACCACAGCACTACCACAATCCTGCTCACCACGTACAAGATGCTTACTCCAATGTCTTCAGACTTTTTGAACAAGGTACCAGAAAGAAAGAAGCAAGTGACAACTAAAGTGGTTGCAAAAGCATTTGTAGGGCAGCTGCGTGAATGAAGAGTAGGCTTTAGGCAGGACAAAGCCCCACACAGAGCAAACGGGGCAGGCAGAGACACAGCAGCTGCAGGACTTGGCTCCCTTTCACCGGCCACCAGCAGTTCTCCAGCCCCAGCTTTGTCTCTCTCACTCCAGCCCTCCTAGCCCCAGGTCAAAGAACCAGACCAAGATGCATAGAAAACAAAACAAAACACAAGTCCCACATCACCCTTCATTTAAAGAGTTTATTTTGTTCTTGCTTTCTCTTCCCAGTTTTAAGAGGCTCAAATCTTGGGTTTGAAATGCTGAGTTACATGGAAAAGCTGCAGACAGCGGTGCTTGTGTGTGCCTCGTGTTGACAGGGATGCTCAGGTCTCCACTGCTCCTGCTCTGAAGGTCACAGACTGAAGGAACAGATTCAAACACGCTCCCCATGGAACTGGATACACCATTTGAGTGGTTTCAATGCAAAAATTGCGGCACTTCTGTAATACACTCTGTAACTAGCAAAGACATACAAAAGCAGTAGGCACAGCAACAATCCCCGTTTGACAGCACACAACTCTGTGCAATTGCTCTGCTAAGAATTCAGAAACACCTTCTTCCCCTGTATCCCTAAGGATAAAAAAACCACCCAGGAGAGCAATTCCCAGCAGCACAACATGATGATCATCAAAAAGCAGAGTCCCCAGACGCTGGGGTCCTTGGAACGCAACAACAGAGCTGAAGAGACGGGATCAACACTGCTAACAAGAGCAACAAGCTCCCGCCCCTCCATCCTCCCAGGCAGCAGCATAAAGCTCCTACGCTGCCTCAGCCTGGAACTCCCAGGAAGGAAGAACTCTACCAGTGGTTTGTGCGTGACCTGGAACACGGCAAGCGGCCATACATCAGCAGAAGAGATACAATTATGGTCCATTATTATCTCGAGGAATCTTTGCCAGCCCTTCTCCTACGCAGGCAGAAAGAACAGCAAACTACATTAAGAGCAGAGATCTGATGTTCTCCTACAGCTCTTGAAAAAGATGAAATGGGGTAGGTGTCTTCCAGCAAGGGATCCTTCCCGGACACAAGCTTTCCTCCCAGTGACTGGTCCTACACATTTCCCACAGAAAGGGAAGGAAATGTGTAGGAAGGAAAAGATCCCATTGATATGGATCATTTGTTGCTCTCCAGAGAAGCCCTTAAAGAGAATCATGGCTATTTCACAGTCTGTTCTAGGACTGGAGCTGCCTATTTACCAAGTGGCCTACAGCTCTCACAATCAGCCTTCAAATCAACTTAAGCACCAAGAAAACCCACAAAAACAGTACTCCTTGTTGCTTTTAAAACTAATTTTTGCACTCCTAGAACTGGCTCAAGCCCTCTGAGGCTAGACTTTGAATCGTGGCAGCAAGCACACCAGCTCTCCACCACCAGCCCCAGTGACACTGCTGCCAGCTGGGGGAGGTGATGTACAGCCCTGCGCCCCCCACCCCACCCACCCACCTCCGCCAGACCCGCTGCTGAGCCATCTCAGAGCGGAGACCCACCACAAGATCACGAAGCAAGCGCAGAACTGTTTGTAGGCCAGAACCACTCAGCAAAAGCTTGGGTAGCACAACACTGGACTCAGTGGGGCGAAGAACAAGGGGAGAGAGTGGCAAGCAGGCACAGAGCCGGAGCTGCTTTGGCCATGGCGAAGCTCCAAGCGCCAACACACCCCTTCATTAGGGGTCATTAAGCAGCACTCCGGTTTGTAACAGCAGCGCTTTGTCATACCCTTCCGTCAGAAGTCCTGATGCTCCTGGAAGGAAACGCCCCTCCTCAGGCGATGCTCTCAGCATTAATAAATCAGAACGACCAGGACAGAGCCATGTTTTTGCTAATGAGTAGAAAAGGCAGGGCCTGGGGAGCAGACTTAGCCAGCAGCGGCTGCAGGAGAGGTAGAGCCAGCACAGGGCGCATTCTTGAGCGGATTAGTTCATGTTTATTTAACACTATATTCTCAAAGAGCTAGGCAAGCATTATGCATTATCCTGCAGCTGAAGCCAGCCTTAAAAAAAGTAATCCATGACTGTTTTGTTGAAGAGTGTAATTCCCCTCCCCTCAAATTCAAACAGCCGCTTCCCAGCCCCGGTTGTTTGCAGGGACTGGCTCCATCCGCTCTGCATTACGTGACCCATGACAGATGCTCTTGCACATTTAAAGAACATTTAGGACACCCGCTTGGCACTGTCTTCCCGCAGGGTTTCAGGAGAGCAGCCCTATGCACCTTCCTCCCTGCTGAAGGAGCTGTGGAAGGCGGCTGCTATGGCCAAGAGAGAAGAAATCCCATGCAGGTCAATGCTCTTCATAGCCAGGTGACAACCTCTGGCTCTTCCCAGATACCTGGGTGAACACCTGAGACCTGGGGCCTGGCCTTCCGCACAACCTCTGACATCCTGTAATTAGCAGCGCCAGAGTCCTGAACAACAGCCTCAGCTAGCACAGCGACCAGAGTATTGCCTTTAGAGACAACTCGGGTTTAGAGGACAAAAATACATGTTTGGAAGCATAAAGAAATAATTTTTTTAAATACTGTTGGTGTAAAATACAGCCCTAGAACTCAATGGAAGTTAAAACGGCCTTTAGAGGTTTATACGTAGCCAAACTCCACTCACTGCTGCAACCCCCACAACACCATGTTCTGATAGTGGAGACCAAGAGGTGGTTGCTGTCAAGCAAAACGTGGGCTCCAGCGATGGGCAGTTAACCAAAGGAGGTCAACAGCTATTTGTGAAAGCCCAAAGTGAAGTATCATTTCTTCATGATACCTTTTTCTTAGATGTCAGCCCAAAACTGTTACCAAAATCTGGTGAATTAAGAACTCTAACACTTAATGTTAGAGCTGGGCCTCTGGGAATTACCAACGTTCACCCAGCGCTGTGAGCCAAGTACAGGTACGGACTTTCCTACCAGCAGTACTTCCAGTCCCTTGCTCCGTGTTTAGGGCACATACTAGGTGTAGGGACAGTCTCTCTGCTTGAACTAGATGCTTCACAGCTAGGAAGGCTCAACTCAGGCTCTATTCAAGAGCAGGAAATGTTCTTTCCCTCTTAGAGCTGTTGTATTGAAGAAAAAAAAAAAAAAAAAGATAAATCTACATAATGCCACATTTCTAGAGAAACGGAGGCAGCCACACAGAATGAGTCCTCTTAATCCAACAAGGTGTTCTAATGCAAGATAAAGCCTGATAGTTACTGGAATTTGGCAGGCAGCTGCTTAAATGCATTTGAAAATCCCTTGAGCACTTCCACACCTACAAAAGCAGTTCAAGATTTCTCTTGTTTAGCGCTTTTAGACGCGTTCTAGCATCTTTCTAATGTTTCTGCCTTGTGCATCCTGTGAAAATGAGTTGGATTTTGGCAATGAACCATCACAATATGCTGGGTTTATGAATTATTTGACTTCAATTTCCACCCAGACAAGCTCACGACAATCCCAAATAAAAAAAAATATAATCTAGAACAAATTAATTTCCTGTCAGAAAAAAAGAAAGGTAATATAAGACTGAAGCTAAGCAAATACTAACTAGAATCATATGCATGTATAACTTCCATAAGGGGTGTATCGGCTTCAAATCGAGCGTTCACACAAAAACCAGCATGAATGAATCTTCTCAACTTGCAGAAGCAAAGCTAAGTGGAGGTTCATAAAAATCTTTTACTTTTCAACTTAAAAGATAATTGAAATCCTTTCATCTGGAACAGAAAGAGGCAAACCTGCAGGAAAGAATAAGGAAAACCAAGCACTGGCAGGCTAGCGGGTTTTTATCAAGCAATCCTTCAGTTCAGGAAGCGCTATCTCGAAAGACACAGGCCAACCACCTCGGCAGTGCTGGCACCTCTGCCATCCAAATGGTGCAGACCCTTATTTACTTGGGCTGAAGATTTTCACCTTCTAGAACTCAAAGTGTTTTCTTCAAGCATGCTCCTGCTAGATTATGAAGGATTATCTGCTGCTGTTCCACAGAAGGAAAACCTTAAGCTCCTCCAGACAGCTCCCAGGTGCGTACGATGCCTGGGCCAGGTCTGGGGGCTGCAATGACGCTGACCAAGCGTGCTCTGCAAAAGCAGCACAGGAGCTGGCCCTTCTTTCAGCTGTTAGGGCACGTCCCTCTGCCTACAGCTGTAAATTTCTACCCAGCACTTCAGCGATGGACATATGCACTATAGCTGTATTTTACTTTACATGAGCAGCCCATCTGCCTGGCACAGACTAGCAGATCCTCCCTGGAAGATCTGCACACGTGCACAGTGGGCCAGAGCTGGATTTCCTTACGCCTGGTCCCCTCACCAGAGGTGCTGCTCCAGTGTCACCACCAAATCCTTGTTTGAGACTTCTGGGTGGACAGTCCTCAAATCCCAGCAAGACAGGATATCCAGGGAAAAAAAAAAAAAAAAAAAAAATGACACCTCTCTCACTTGGAAATAGGATCAAATAAAGCCCAGAGAGACTTTTAAGAGCTGCTCAAAATGCAGGCCAGGCACACATCAGCTGTGACTGAGCATCACCACATCCCAAACTGACACAAACTCTGCTATTGTCTGGGTGGTATCACTTCAGGAGCACCAGAGGGAGTTTTCACAGCTCTGAGTCTCTCTACCTTGCACCATCTGGCACTGGGGATTTGATTTACATTAAACTCTTCAATCTGAACCAGCCAAAGGTCTAATTCCAACAAAGCAGTAAAGATTTCCTTTCTGCATTTCATTTTAAGCTTACGATGTTTTTAGGTTACCGGTCTCACAGGGAATGTTCCACACAGACTCCCCTGTTACCAAGCTCCTTTCATTTAATACAATAAAATTGCTCCGGGATTAGTAATGAATTCATGATGTTTTCGAAGAATCTCAAAGAGGCACTTCTTAGACTTAAGGCCACATTATCAAAGCAATAGGAGCCAAATTTTTAAAGATATTTAAACCCTTGGCTTGGTATCTCCTAAGCACTACTTCAAGTTTGGTCTTAGAATAAAAAGTAAAAAAAAAAAAAATTAAAAATCAGTTGGAAAGACCCCTTGGGGTTTAACCTGACTTAGATCAGGTTGCTCAGTCCCACGTAACAGCAGCGAGGAGCAAATCTCTTCACCCTGCCTGGGCTCAGACGAGTTTCTTTGCATCCAAAGGCACGACTGGAAAGCTGGGGTGTTAAATGTGCTGCCTACACCAGTACACCCCGCTCTGTTCTGCATGTAATACGAGCGTACCTCTATGTGCTACCTGTTACACTCCATTTATCCCACTCCTGCTAGGAATCCCATGCAGATTCATTTGGGACAAGCGACACAGAGACCCTAGAAGACACTGTTCTCCTCATTCCTGGTATGTCAGGCAAACCGAGGGAGCTTGGGGTTCACAGTCTCAAGCAGAATGGAGATCACTTCACCTCTGCTCCTGCACATTCATCACATCCCATAGGAGTACTGCTTCAAACAGCCAGGACTTAATTCCCTACATTGGCAGAAGCAGATGCTTGGAGTGAGTGAGATTCTTAATGGGAAATCTAAGACAAAAGGGCTGATTTTGTGCCTTTGTCTGAAAAAAAATGCCACAATATGGCTGGAAACAGGCTCTTATGCTAGATTATGCCATTTCACCATAGTCCAGAACACCTTTTGATGCAGGCATGACATTTTTCTGCCATTTCTACCAGAACCACAAGCACTGAGCCTTTAAGCCCATTATGGGCCAAGCCCTGGTCACTCAGGGACATGAACTAGCTCAAGACTTGAAGCTCCTCGTTATTTAAACTCCTTCAGCAGCAGCTTCCTTCTGTGCAGAAAACCACCCTCCTCAACACCACCCCCCACACGATCTCCCAGGCTGCCACCTCTTGAAGACCTGCTGTTGTCCAGCCCTGCTTTGCAGATCTTGTTTGCTTCCAAAGCCCAGCCTGAGCGCTAATGAACTTCTCTTGAGGACATTACTCTGGAGAAAGGACTTTGTCAGTGCCTGGACTTTCTTTGCCGGTAAATCCATCTAGGGCAGCATGCCCAACCAGCACACCCCCACAGTGGAGGAGGACAAAAACCAGTGAGCTTGGGGAAGAACGTGTTGTAAAGAAAGCTGAATTTATCTCAACAGCAGGGAGAGTGGAGGGTAACCTTGGGTTTAGAGAAGATAGCTGCACCAGCAAATCATCAGGTGCTCCAAGACAACTGAGAAAGAATAATAACTTCCTGAGCTAGACCAGCATGTGGGCAGCAGAGACATGGCTGAGCCCAAAGGAGAAAAACTGGACAATTAATCAAGTGAACTTTGAAGAAAGCAATGGGCCTGAGCTGGCTTCAATCTGCATGTTCCCTCCCGCTGACTGCAGGTGCTGAGCACCGTGATGACAAGCACAGAGACCAGTAACAGGCATCACGTTTGCGTTTGGATTCAACCGTAGGCTGCAATTGCTGTGTTATGCTTGTGCTGCGATGACAGAATGTTGCTGCATCACCAAATACACCAAACGAGTAAACCTGATATTAAACTCTACTCGTGCGGAATATTTACAAGAGCCTGGACAGAGCACACGGGACTTGAGCAGCCAGGAAGGCAGCACTGCCACACGCAACCTGGGAAAACCTGTCCTGGCATTCAGCCCTCCTCCCACAGGCTCCCCCCATGCTGCTCTGCCAATTTTTCCTCAGCTCTGAAATTCTGACAACACCATTGTGGCTTCTCCCCAGCTCTGCATTTCATTCTCTGTTACGCCCAGACTGAAGGGTGCACACTGCAGGACTTAAAGCCTGAAAGCCAAAGCCACAGAATCACAGTAATTAACGCTTTGGCCTCCTGCCACAAAGGATCAGGATTTGAAACGGACCCCAAAAGGATATTAAGAATTTGAAAGGCAAAATGGAGTTCTACCTGCGCAGTGAGCAGTGGTTATTTATTTGAAAACACTTACTGTTAGCGAAATCCCTTTATACTTGTATCCCTGATCCTCTGCACACTTGAAGTTTGACTTGTTGGCCTTCCAGCAGCAGCAATGTTAAAGTTTTGCACATGAGTTGCCTTCTGAGCTGTTCTTTTACTCTTCAGCTCTAGATACATTACTGAAGCCACAGATTTCACAGGAGCTGGTACCAAGTGAAGTGCTTCTAAAGCACACTGCAAAAAGGCACGGCTTCCTGCTGCCCCAGATACAGCAGCTCCGCCGGGGAATGGCGAACAAGAACCTCTAAGAGGGTTTTGCTGTTAAATCTTTTCTTGTTAAGACGCAGAAGAGAAAATCTGCTTTGTGACAGCAGCACCGCGGGGAGTTAAAACCAAAGGGTCACAAGAGAGGCACATTTACAACAAGAAGCTCACTAGAGGAGAGATGTAATACCTTGCAAATGCTGAACGCAGCAAGTTTCCAATAGGCAGCTGCGCCTCCAGAAAACCAAACAAAACCAAACCAACCCCCCCCAAACAACTCATCATACATGCAGGCCTGCTGCCATTTCCAAATTAGAATAAACAGCTACACAGAATGTATGTAGAGACTAAAAAAAACCGCCAGAAATTCAGTCTAGTGTAGTACAAACACGGGGGAGGGGAATCCGAGCTGCCTCCATTTCCTAGACACTGTCCTCATTACCGAGCAGCTACACACTGCTGTTGAGAAAACTCAAGCCCTCTGCCTACATCATTACAGGAGACACTCACATGGAACTTTTTGGAGGCTACTGCAAACAAAGTGCTTTAAAAAAACAAAACCAACCTTGAAAAGAACATTCCTTCCCTGGTCTACAGAGGAGTGCCCCAAACTTGCACCTCTCCAAGATCCCAGATTTAGAATTTGGGCCAACATGGCTCCTTTTCCCTTTCTTTCTCAGTGGTGTTTTCCAGCCTGAGATGCCCAGGTTTGATTCAAAAACCCTCCACTGTTACTGTTTTAAGGGTGCAACATTTAAAATGGATTCTTGCCTAGATGTCTGCTCTTACAGCCACCGTAAGACATTGAGGAGGAGAAATTAAAAACTTGATTAAAAGCTAATATAGGAAAACCAAGCAGCTCCCATTCCTACCTTCCTGTAAGGAGGACACTGTGCATGGGGGGACCCAGTGTGAGACACAAAGCTCTAAGTCTTTTTGCGGGACCCTGCACTGAAGCCATCAGACACACTATCACTGGTTCAAAAAGCCAGGAAGACAGGGGCAATACCACTCTGATAATGATTTTTGACAGTGCTTAACTTGCCTGTTTGTGGAAGAGCTACTCAGCCAAGACAGAACCTTCTCCGCTGTTACACTGAACAGCTTCGCCCAGTTGTTTCTTTAAAAGCATCCTGACATGCGAGGAACGAAGCACGAACACCAACTGAGGGATGGCACCAAGTCATTGAAAGGAATTCCTGTCCCTCGCCAAAGGCCAGCAGCATGTGACAGCAGCCACGAGGACTCGTGAATCAACTCTACCAACCACGCACAAGGAAGTCCCCAGGTTTGTACCTGTAATTCCTCAGGTATTTACAACGGCACTGTCATCCAGAGTCAGCCTGTGCAAGCACAGTTCTGCTCCAGAAATTGCGGTGGGAGTGGCCAGGGAGGGGGACAGAGAGGTGGAAAAGAGCCAGGAAGAGAGAGGATGGCTTCTTGGGTGGCGGGACCAGTTCACATCAGCCGAAGGGCTAAGATACCGGCACTGACTGATCAGACTGTACTGGCCCAACACCTATAGTCATAAAACTCCTCAGAAAAATCCCCCCACAAAGGAAAAAAAAAACCCAAACAAACCACTCCCACATGCAAATAAAGCTCATCTCTAAGGGGAGAGAAATAACAGACAGGAAAGAAGTCCCAGACTTCATTAACAAAAATAAATACACATACTATGTTAAAAGCTCTTCCAGCTCCCAACTACAAAAGACCATTTTTCTGAATTTCACTAGCAGTTCTCACATTTTTCTGACATCTGAGGCCAGCCCAGATACCAAAAGCCACGAGGATACCACTCTGGTTTAGGAAAAGACATGAAAATGAAGAATGCCTTGGGTTTTAAGAGGGCATTCACAGGCCGGCCACTTATAAATCACTCAGACATGTTAAGACAACTTGCTTTAAATACACCAAGCAACCAGGTGAGAGAAACAGCAGCAGCAGCTACTTCAAAGAACAACTGACCCATTAGAGCAATGCTTACCTAGTTTATTCATACCAGCAGTTGATTTATTTGATAAAATATCACGCACCAGCACTCCCAATATGCTACCAAAGTGCTACCAGAATGAGATTCCAACTATAGTCTGTTTAGTAGATTCATAAAAACTAGATGGAAGAAGAAGTGAACAGATATGCAACAAAACTGGCTGACAGTCCTTTGGAATAGGGCACAGATTTCCTGGGCAGTAAAATCTAAAGCTGTTCACATGCAATGAAAGCTCTCACAATGCCAAAAGTCTAAGAAAATTGCAGATTAAGTCTGTAAATTGGTAGATAAAAAAGGAATGCAGGTTGGAGAAGGGCGAATGTTTCCAATTTGTGTTAACCACTGCAAGGGCAAAAAAAAAAACCAACATCAATGTTCTCGCAGTGAGCTCCCTGACAACACTGGTCTGCTGCTCAGCAGCAGTCAAAATAGGATACTGGGAACTATCAGAGAGGGAAGAACACAGATCTGGAAAGCCTTTGATCTGAGCTAGTTACAGGTATTTAATAGCTCTATATATCTGTCAATAAAAGGCCAGACACACAGCCACGTTCATGCAGTTCTCAAGAGTGGAGGGAATAGCTGCAATGAGCGGCCAAGGTTCAGAAGAGCTCACCAGGGTCGCCTAGCACGGGCCAGCTGATATCGGGAGGTGCTGTAGCATAACAACAACAGGATAAACTACAACAGAGCAGGCTAACAGAGTTCAAACTCCACAGAGTAAACACCATTAAACATTTAAACGTCTTGATAATAATTCGATGCCTATAATCAAGAGTGAATGTCTAAGACACACATGGTAGTTCATGGCTGGACCCAGCAATCCCAGTGGTGAGGACACCAGCCCTAGTCACTCTGACAGGACATGGAAAGAAGCAGCATTTTTAACGCAGCTTCAGCAGTCTCCAAAACAGAGATGTTCCGCCATATAGATATAGTGTAGGTATAACCCACCACTGCACAGCCTGAGGAACTGGGCACAGCAGTGAGAAGGCTTCTGGTAAAGCCAACTGCCACAGTGCCCAGCACGAAGGACCGGGCTGCAAAGTCTTTGGGATAACATTTAAAGCTTTATTAGATCGGCTGCAACTAAAAAACTCAAGGTAGGTCCTGTAAAATCGCTCAGCTGCTGCCCTGCTTAGATAGGAGGTGGAGCAGTTGCTTTCTCCCCGCTAAAGCTCTGCAGAGTGCTTCAAACGGCTGCCACGCTTCCGTGGGGCACAGCACCTGCCAAGCCGGCCTGGCGTGCCTTAGCTTCGAGCCAGCCGGGGCTGCTGTAAGCCGTGCCTCGGGCTGCCAGGAGACCCAGAGCAGCCGAGAGCTCCTGCGCTAGGGAAAGAGCGGGATCTAGCGATGCACGACCTATTCCTGGCCCTCCCAAGGGAAACCCTGTCACAGGGAAAGGGGAAACAGAGACGAACTAGTTAATGCTACAGACACCCAAACGCAACCGGGAACGTGCCGAGAGGATCAACAGCACATCCCGAGGGGCCTGGACTTGGAGCGGGAGCGGGGTGGGGGCCGGGGCTGCCACGGCGACCTGCCCCCAGGAGCGGCTCTAGGCAGGGGACGGGCCTGCGCCATGGCAGCATCGCCCCCCGCCACGCTCCGCCACGGAGGCCCCAGCGCGCTTCCCCACTCACCTCGGAGGGGCGGCGGGCGCGCCGCGGGCGGGAGGGGCGGTTCAGCGCATACCGGACACCGGAGGCGGGCGAGGGACCGGCAGCCGCTGCGAACACCGGCGACTACTTCCCTTTCCCCCGGGCACCGCGCAGTAACGCGCCCCGCTATAGGCTGCCCGGCGCCACGTGACCGGCCCGCGCCGCGCAGGCGCAGTGGGCGCGCGCCCCCTGCCGGGCAGGGAGCCCCGCGCCCCCAGAGCTGCTAATTAAAGGGGTAATTAAATGAGCGAGGCTTCGGAAACGGGGCGGAGGATCCGGCAGCGCTACGCTGCAAGGGGCGCCAGGGTGACGGGTCACGCTGCTGGGGCTGAATGTTGATGAGGAAGCCTGAAAGCAGGAGGTTTTAAGAGGTTTTCCTTGTGGAAGCTCTACAAGAGGAGGTAAAAAAAAAAAGGGGGGGGGGGGCGACAAAAAAAAA
>JAVSBS010015817.1:14245-25703 GCA_033124195.1 Coracias cyanogaster
TATATAAGATCATAGAATTATAGAATGCATTATGTTGGAAGGGACCTTCAGAGGTCATCTAGTCCAACTCCCCTGCAGTTAGCAGGGACATCTCTAACTAGATCAGGTTGCTCAGAGCCCAATTCTTCCTTTTAGTATGAAAAATTGAAACATAGAGCTTAAGGTTGTTTAAGGTTGTTTGAGAGGTTTCTTAGAGCTGGGAGGTGCATCCAGATACCCTGAATTCCAGTTCATTTCTTCTTTTGTTTAGGTGTTATGAATGTGATGAAGAGCTGTCAACACATTGCAACAAAAAGGTTTTGGCTCAGATAGTTGACTTTCTTCAAAAACATGGTTCCAGGGCTGAACCAAGTAAGTTTATACAAATAGTTCTATCTGGAGACATTTGTAACATACTGTCTCTGAAAATGAGCTTTTTTAGATTTTGAGTCATGTTAAACATACAATGGAAATATTATGTATGATGTGAGTATAATTAAATTTGTAGTTGCACAATTACTTGGGCAAGCAACGCTTGTGAAAAGATAATGACTTTTTTTTTAATAGTATGATTACATTTAAAAAATATTTTGGGCACTGTAGGACAGTTTTTGCAAATTTTGTCTATAATGAAGAAAGTTTCTTGTAGAGAGGATGTTACCTTAAATAAGATGCCATACAAATTAATCCACAAAAACTATATAGAAGCACAAATGAATTTAATTTCCCTGGTGTGTCACAACATTTTTCTGATTTAAGTTTGTTTTCCATGGTTAATTAGATTTGTTTAAGTGGATTTCCTAACACTCTGAATGTAATGCTTTCCATTCATTTATGTTACTGGATTTTAATTGATAAAATGCTATTTCTATTAGTAGAAAATAGTATTAAATTACTTTCTTATGTTAGGAGCCTGCTATATCTTTCCACGTATGTAGTAGTACATACAACTTTGGATGTGTGGCCCTCAACTGTCTACTCTTGAGAATGTTGATGTTATTCATCCATACTGTAACACACTTGGCAGTGTTTCTGGCTTGTGACTTAGAGAGTGCATTGGATTCAGATTTTCTTCACAAAAAACAGCTTAAGTAGACTTTTGAAACAATTGGTTGCAGTTTTTAGCGGAGATAATCAACTGGCTAGAAGGATGGAGAAGGATTCCATTACTGAATTAGACTAGGTGTTCCTCTAGCTGCATGTGCATAAATCCTACTGGTTTGAAGAGGTGTTACATGTTTTTTTGAGGGGAAGAATGAAGAGCCACTCAGAAATGTGTGTTTTATATTTTGATCTAGTCAGGAGTTGTATGTTTTGAGTTGTAATAAAGTGATAAGTTGCTACTTTTTTCATCCTTTCACTTGGAGCAATTAAAATACAGTGTGTGATTTCACTTTTATTCAGAGCTTCAGTTTCAAGTTTACGTGTAATAAATGAGTTTTGCAGCCTGGGTGCAGATGGAAATGCTGTAGTGTTTGTTTCACTTAATTTAGTGGAAACAATTTCATTCTGTTTTTGTACTGCTGGATAAGACTTTCTGAGTGAAACACCTCTGCTTCGTGGTTTAGGTTCTTAATTTGTGAAACTTCCAAATAGCTAAAGTTTTCAGAGTATGGTGCACAGAAACTTTCTGTGAAATATCTTAAATTAAGCAATTAAAATTCCAAACTAACTCAGGAAACGTAAGCTTAAATTAGGCCTAGAATTTCTTAAAAATCAGGTATTTATAGCGGAGCTTGGCAGAATATGTTTCTGTTGTATATGTATTTGTGTTTCGTGTTGATACCGTTGTGAAAACGCATATATTTCATATAGGTGGTTGCTTGATATAACTGGAAACTCTTTTCTGTAACTGGAAACACGATTGTATTGGTTTTAGGGCTTTTCTTCTGTTTTGATGTTTTATTTAAACAATTTCCCCTTCAGTTTCTGAAACCAGGCATTGAAGTTAAAAGCTAGCTATTATCCAGCTTCAGTTTTTGGTCGCAGATTTTGTGGTAGCAGTGCACTTATTTGGCCCTGCTTGCTTTGGTGCCTTGGAAGAGGAGGTTCATGGCAGTGCTGTGAAAGGTAGAGTTGGGTGTCAGCAGGGACATCAGGCAAGTGGTGGTGTGGGCAGCGTGAGGGTCCCCCTGCAAGGCAGTGGGAGGTACAGAACAGTTTTGAGTCAGTGATGGACTTTCCTGCTTTCCCAGCATCTAAGAGCATGTGTTACTGGTCTGCATGGTTACGCTTCGTCCTTCAAATTTGTGCATGTCCGTGGTTTTGAGTGTGTGAACAGTCACGCTGGCGTCCTTCAAAGCTAACAAAATCATGTGCGAGCCTGGCAGGGTGGCTGCCTCAGCAGCAAGATGTCTTAGCACGTGGACGTTTCTCCTGCAGGGCAGGTGTGTCTCCTCCTGTGTGTCGGGAAAGGGCTGAGGCTCAAGTGCAAGCTTGTGTTCACACAAAAAGTGTGTGTGTGTCGTTCCAGTAACGTTTTAAAGGTGAAAGTCTGCGAACCTCCCCCTGTGGCAGAGTGTGGCTGGGCCGCACAGTTATGAGCCCGTTCCTGAGAGCTCTCAGAACATTGGTTTTCTTAAGTGGTCAGGAAAAGACAGAAAAGCTGTTTGCCTGTTTGCCTGGCATGGTCCATTGCTCTGGGCCAGGCTCCTTGCTGGTAGAGGCTGGGAAACAGCAGCGTATTGATAAATAAGTGGCGTGTGAGAGAGGGAATACCCAGCCAGAGCTGGCATTCTTGTTTCCCTTTGATAAATGTAATAGCAGTGTGTTTTCTGTTTTATGTCAAGTATTTGGGCTGACACACTTGGCACTTCCTCTGAAGAAATGTAACTTAAGATTTTTTTCTCTTTAAATTAGACTGCCTTTAGTGATTTTTTTTTTTTTTTTTTTAAATAAAATCTGAAATCAAAATGCAATTCATGCTGTTGTCTGGAACACAAAAGACACAAAGTATAATAGTGAAAATTAACTCACCACTGATAACTTATTTTTAAAATTTTTTTAAGTGTGGCATTTTATTTCATGTTGCAGTGGTATTTTTAGTGTAACTGTCATCCTTTAAATTATTAGTTGACTTAGATATTTTAAGTTTATTGTGTATATTCAGCCATTGAAACATAAACTAATTTTAAGCGAATGAGAAGTAACTCATGAGAAACAAATAGTGTAAAACTGACAATTAATACTTCACATTTCTCACTTAAAAATCAGTCTTGAGGTTTTTTCCCATTGCTTTTCTGTTTCTTCCTAAAAAAACAGACAAAGTGAAGACACTTAATTTTCATAGCAGAATGTGGCACTGTAACAACAATTTGTCATATGTCTGGATTTCTTTCTGTTGTAACAACCGGTTGTCATGGGGCATCATTAAAATTCAAATAGCATTGTGTGGAAATTTCTGCAAAAATGCACTATGAACATGGGTATAAGTAACAGACATGGGCTGCAAGGTTTTCTTTCTGTTCTCAAAAGTGCAGGAGTCAAGTAAAGATAAAAAAAATCAGCCTAAGCATGTAAGAGAGGGTTATATAGATTTCCTAATTAATGCGTCTTGGAAAATAAACAAAAGCAAAATGCTTGTCATTTGGTACTAATGTGGTGGAATAGTGTGGCAGCAGGATCCCTGCTTTTCAGTCAGCCTCTCATAAAGATTCAACTTCACTTCAGCTGTAAAAATGTGCAAATTACATTACTACTACATGACTGACTTTTGTAATTACATTAAGCGATTGAGATAAATCCCAGTGCTGGGTTCCCAAAAGAATGCTTGCAGCTGTGTGATTTTCGCATCTGATCCTATGGTTTGTTGTACCCAGCAATGCCTGCCTTTTTTTTTTTTTTTCCCCCCCCTTGTTTTTTTTTTTTCAGAGGAGTCTGTTTGGTTAAGAGGTCATGTTGGGCACAAGATGGAAGAATAAAGCAAGATTGCTTTCTAGGGTGTACCACCCAGAAATCTGTTTTGTGGAAGAGGTTAGCAGGCCATGATGATTTTCACAGGAAGGCAGGTGCAGTATTGTCCGTGTGGCACACTTGTGAGCTTCACATGGACATAATGCACATGTAGTACACAGAAACCATGCTGAGACATTGCGATCTGCATGCCTGCTCATTCACTGGAGAAAATAAATTGTTTTGCAGTCTTAAAAGTGAATATTACACGTATTTTCCTTTGCAAAAGCCAAATTACATATTGGTGGAGACACAGAATTGCGTACTTAATTTTTTTATAGAGCGGTTAATTAAATTGGTTTGTGTGGCAATAGAATGGGAAGAAAAATATTTATAAAAAAATTATCAAATTTCATAGTTACCTTTATTGTTTGGAAAGTCAAGCAGAGGAGTGGGATTTTGCTAGCAAGTTCAGCTGCCTGTATTTGTCAATAGGTGAAAGTTAGAATCTTGATTTCTATTCTAATGGACAGAACTGATGTAAAGCAAAGATTAAAAAATATATAATTTTACAGTACAAGTGATAGGTGTTAACTTGTATGGAAAAACAAATAGTATGATGAATAACTTTTCAGATTTGCATTTGTCTGTAGATATTAGCAGTTGACAAAGGATTGCACTGAAAAAAATAATTGTATTATTTTGTAACTGATTTTCAGTATTTGGAGTTTGGAGCAGAACGTGTTGATTCTCAAAATCTGAGATATACTTCAGCAAAAAGATAGGTGTTGTTGATCGTAAATTTTCTTTCAAGTTTATTGTTAAGGGCTACTGTTAATTAGGCACGTTGCAAATAAATGAAAACTAAATCATTGGCAAAAAAATTTTTAGACATTCTGTTGTTTTTATCCATGGATTCTTCCCTTTCCTGTCCATGTACTTATTTATTAGTGGAGTATATCACAAGTCATCTGAGCGTTGAGGATCAAAACTGGTGCTAGCATAGCATGCTCTTTCACTGGGCAGGCGTGTTTTATAGTTTTTAACTTTCTAGCAGAATCAGAGAAATAAAATAGCAGTTTGTAATCTGGAATTTGGTAGGATTGTAACACTGCAAGAGAAACTGGGCTTTTAAAATGTAAAGCTAGTGACCATTTCAGAAGAGAACCATGTTGTTTTTCTAAGGGTTAGTTTCTCATTGTTGTACAGTGTTGAAAAAAAAAAAATATTTTTAAATAAAAAAGGAGTGCCAGACAATTTAGTAGCATTTCATAATACAGCATGATAAGGACTTGGTAAAAGAAAGGCAGTCTATTAACCTTGCTTTTACTGTAAAGACCTTCAGCTGAAGTACCAGAGTTGTATTCAATAGAAAAGGCTTGACCTTGGAATAAAAGCGCATATACCTGGAACCTTCGTTTTTAATTAAAAAAAAAAAAAGTTGCACTGAAAAGATGAGCAAAAATGCTTACTCCCCTGGCTGAAAGAAAAATTGGATGTCATTTATCTTTTTGCTTGCATACCATGTGCACCCCCAGGCAGAGCTCCCATTTCAGCATGAGCACTGCAGAAGTCCATGTGCACTGCAAATATTTGTACTGGCAAACCAAATTGATAGGGAACCTGCAATTAGTCTTCTGAACATCTTTTGCAAGTGGATGTGTCAGTACTCCGTGTGTTTGTGTACCTGGTCTGGTGACTTGCTCTGTTTCATGGACAGAATCATTGTCTATGTTAACGTTGTGCTTGGGAATCTCAGTACGTACCCATGAGGCCAGTGCTGTGCAGCTGTGGGACAAAAGGATGTTCCTTGCCTCCAGAGAGCTTACAAGACAAGACTGCAGGTGAGCAGAAGTAGGTAAAAAAAAGCTGAAAAAAGGGTGCACTGCAGGCAAGAGCTGTAGATGAGGAGCAGTCTCTGACTGCTGTCCTCTTTCCTGTGGGTCTGGTGGGGAGGTTTGCTAGCATGGAGGAGAGCAGAGTGATGTTGGGAAGCGTTTCCAGGCATGAAGGCTGTGTGTGTCCGCAAATGCAGCTCACTGAGAGCTAAAGGAGTGAGTGCTGAAGGCAGACATTGTGGTGGGACAAGAGGCAGGCATGACCTGGTGCCTAAGAAGAGATGGTCAGTAGGGTGTGACAAGTTGGACAGAGAGCTGGGCAATGGGGCTTGGCAGAACACTCCAGTAGGGTGTCTCTGCAGCCAGATACGCTTTGTCAGGGAAAAAGGAGGTTGTGGTGATCCAGGTGCAACCTGGGTGAGAGTTCTCCTTGTGTAACTGGATTAGAAAGTCCATCTCTACAACAAAACTGCAGAAGGAGTCTGACAGAGAGGTGTAGTCTGAATGTGTGAGCCCCAAAACAGTCAGTCAGATGCACTGTCCCTACTGTGGAGGGATGGGCCTGCCTGGGGCTGACGTCCGCGGTGCCTGAGGTTGAGCGTCACTGTGTCAACTCTCTAAAAGATGTAATAGCGAACTCTGTACATAAATCCATCTATGAATTGAATTAATTTTCTGCTTTTCACCCACCCTGTTCTCATTAACTAACTTTATGACAGGTATTGCTGCATGTGGATGGATGGTTTGGGCTACTACTTTTCTTCTGTTTGGCCCAGGAGCTGAAGGCCCTTGTGGGCAGTAGCAGCTGATAGCCATTTCAATGGGATACTTCTGCTGAGGTCTTTGTTGTGTCTATGCTGGCTTAAAAGTCATTTTTCGTATCCAAGAGCATGGCTGTTAAAACATTACAGGGTTGCAAGGTTGAGTCGGCATGAGTCCATGAAACAGTTTGGTGTGATTTCACTTTAAAAAATTACATATTAGCCTTTTGATTAATAACATGCTTGTAGCCTTGGGTTAATCTTGCAGAAGGACCCTCCAGCCCCAATCTGTAGAAGTATTAGCTATCACAGTCATTACCAGCATCGTCTATTAAGACTGACCAACTCTTCACATGTCAACTAAACATTCAGCTTCAGGCCTGTCTGTCATTTATCACTAAGCTGTAGACACTGAGCAGAGTTAAATTAAAAGCTGCTGTCCCTCCTCTGGCTGTATATATGTCCTTAAAAATATCTGTGTGGAATAAGCGAGGCAGCAGATAATGGCAAAGGAACACTTTTCTGTCAAGACTTTTGCACCAATACAGAAAGCCTAGTAAAACGTCATGTAGATTGTGTTTGTAAAATTATTTTAAAAAATCAAGAGGCAGTCATCAAAACCTTCTGAATAAGGCTACAGCCTTAGAAACAAACTGTTCAGTAACAACATACAGGCCTTTTCTTAATTTACTACTACTTCTTATCTCTATACTAATTATCCAGCTTTCTGACAATCGGGTGTCTGTTTCTCGTTTATTGTGTTTTATAATTGCGTATTCATCCAGCTCTTATTGCAAAGCTGGATGCTTTGGCTTTGTTTTCCCTCCCTTAAATAATTTATATGTAAGGTTCAGCAAATGGAATCTTGCTACTTGTGTGAAGCTGCCATTTAACCATGAAGTGAAATGCTTTTATCGAGTTTGCCCTGCAGATATGGTCCGCTGTGGCAGTGCTGTCCATATTTGGTGGCTGTGCAAGGAGAGCCAGGTGGTGCTGCAAAGCATAGCACAGTGAAGCGTGGACAGATCTAGGTTTGACATTTGTCATCCTGTACTGCTAAAGGGAAGAGAAAAATCTGCTTTTCCATATGCTTATGCTTTAATTTTTGCCTGCAGTTTTGTCCAGATGGCCTTGTGAACATTGTTTACTTTAAGATGCTGTCCCAGATGTTTTTGAATGCCGATGGATAAATGCAACAACTGTGGTATACTAATACACAAATTATTTACACAATTTTGGCTTTTTTTTTCTCTTTTTTTTTTTTCCTTTTTAACCATCTCTTCTCCCCAGCACTACTCTGTATGGCACACTTTTCTGAGGGGGAGAAGTCTGCACTTATATTTCTTCAATTTCTGAGAGCAAGCAGTGCCTTTGAGTTGCAGACACTTGGAGCTCCCATTCTCCTGGCATAATTCTTTTAGAGCTCTTTGTGGGCGGACGAATCTCAGGCACTGAAATGGCAATTAAAAGGTGTTGCTGCACGTAGCCCATAAAACAGTTGACTGTCAGGGTGCGAGCAGCTCCCAAGCTCTTTGTCATTCGTTGCATTCAAAAACACAGTCTGCTTTTTCAGGGGGAACTTAGTCTCTTACTCTGCCCTTGTACTGTCTTAATTTTCCACACGAGTGGAAAGGAGAGTATTTTAAAGCTGTGTAAGCAGTATTACCAAGAACATTGAAAAATGTTTTTAAATAGCAAAACACCTCTAACTTTTGTTTTGACAAACTCGGATACAATTTGGAGACATAATTGTGCCTTGATGGCACTACAGGGTGCAGACAGACTGCATCAGAAGATTGTTGCCAGATACAATAGATATTTTAATGACTTCTTTTTTATTTAATTATATTTTTTCATCTTCTAAGCAAGAAGCTAGCTAGGAGTGTACATAAAAGAACCTTTTGGCATGAGTGTTTCATTAACGTAAATAGGTCTGTTAGTTATTTCTCAAGAACACTTTAATGAGACTTCAATGTGAAACTCATTAGAACAAATATATGAATTCATATGTCAAGACAGAGATTGCAGCATCACAGTTCTTGGCATCTATTAAGTCCATAACTCGTTTACATTGACATGCATTGTTAATCAATATTTAAGACACTGCAGATGTCAGTAATGTTCATATTTAGTCCTGCAACCATGACAATATGAAAGTTGCTAGTAGAATTCAAGGCTAAATGTTCTTATCTCAAATCTTTCCATTACCTCTAGGCTACAAGTTAATGACTGCCTAACTTTGCTGCCCTGCATCTGTTTAAGTAATAAGGAGAATAGGGAAATATGTGGATGTTATACTGGTAGCATATTCCATTGCAGTTTTTATCAGATTTTTGTTGTTTGAAATTAAAATGCTAGCATTGTCTGTATTTGGGTTGTGTCAGCAATTCCTCAGGCTGTGACAAAGGGAGGTGGGTCGAGGAGCAAATGTAGTGTTCGGGGAAACAGAACAAGTCCAGTTCAGTTGTTGAGCAAGTTGTACAAGGCAATTCAGACAGAGCAAGATAATTGATAGAGATTTGCAACACTCACATGGTAACTTCTGGTTACCTCTCTTCAAATGCACAAAAAGCAGCCTTTGTGTCATGTTTATGAGTGTGTCTAATGCACGTCCATCTTGACTACCTATTGCTAATAAACTAACAGAGCTTATTTTACTTTGTTTATTACTTGGACAATTGAAGAAGTTGCAGTCTTAGGGGTCAATATGATTATTGTGGAAGATTTTGTTGGATATATATAGTTATTGGGGGGACTTTTTTCAACATGGGTTTAACTGCCTGATGTTTCTTTTTTTTAAGATTATGTAAGGCAGCTTAGAGTATGTTCAAGATATCTTTCTGCATATGTTAAAAATTATAAATGTAATCCGTGGAAAGACTGAATTTATTAAACTTCGTGATTATATAGTATTAATCTATAGTTTAATTATAGGTTCATCAAAAATCATACGACTCCGTGAAGAAAACAGTGAAACAAGTGAAATACTGAAAGGAAAAAGTTCTGGTAATGGCACATCAGTTCCAGTTAAAGGAATAAATAACTTAGGAAATACGTGCTTTTTTAATGCTGTCATGCAGGTAAGAGGGAAAGATCATACAGCTTTTTCTTAATAGATTTATATTATCTGTATAAACTGGGCTTCAGAAAAGTTACAGACTGCTGCTAGCCGTCCTTCTGCTTTCTGAAGGACCGTTCCAAATTCTTTTTACTCCTTGATATCCAAGCAACATTTCCTGTTACAACAGAAAAGAATTCCTGGATCAGTAGCATTTTTCACAGTAATAAGACAAATTAAAATGTCAAGTGTTTTACATGCTGCATATGTGTGTAGGTTGTACTCTAGCATATGGTTTTATTTGTAGTTCAGCATTAGGCAGTCATGAGTAATGCACAGTATTTACCATACTGGTAGGTGTGAAAAGTGGTACTTTATGCATAATGTAAATGTCTGCACAGTGCATTGTCATTATTTTAAGCCCCTACAACAGATGCAGCTATAAAAATACTTTTTTTAAATTATGTTTTTTTTTTTTCTGACCAGAATAAGAGGAATGAGCTACACTAATACACTTTTATTGATGTTGAGTGTACAAATAATCTAACATACTCAAAAAGAGCAGTAGCCTTAACAGGTTTTATATTGGACCATCCCATTGCTTGTCAGAGACATCTATATGTCTGCAGACAGGACTAAACAAATAGGAGAAAACTGCTACAGAGGTGTTCTGAACTGGCACCCTTTGCCTTGTATTTATCACAAAACTCAGCAAACAAATAGTAAATTTGTAAGGAGTAGAATTACTGCAAATTGTTCTTAGTCCGTACTTGGGCCATTGTAGAAACCTAAGTGATCTGCAGTCAAAGTAAATAAAAAATAAAGCTGAGATATGGTGCGTTGGTTTTTCTGAAATTCATAGAGATAATGCTTCTTGCTGTGCCTTTGTGCGTCTCGGGGCAAGATGAGGGGGGCTGCAGAGTTTAAAATAAACAAATTATTTCTGATACTGATGTCCTCACCAAAAAAAAAAGGAGAAAAGAAATAAAATTAACAAATGTTGTGGTTCAACAAAAGTAACAAAGTTATTACTAGGAAACTATTTTGGAAGTACTGAAAGGGAAGTAGATACAATTTTAGAAACAGTCTGAGATCAGTGATCTTGGCTGTTACAAGGATGTTACCTCCTTTTTCTTGTCATCTGATTGAAACCTCCCTTGTATGTTATGAAATGTATCTGGATTTGTCTGTCTCTGAAGCTAGATTTTATAACTAAATAAAAATGTATAGTTGAAAGATCAGTGTGTTTCTTGGGTTTTGTTTTTTTTTTTCTTTAAGAACTTGGCACAGACTCACATACTAAATGAACTGATGTATGAGATGAAGGAGAAAGGAACAAAGTTAAAAATCTGTCATACTTCAGACTCCCAATTGGTAAGTATGCAGTGAGAAATACAAATTTGGGGAAATGGGGAAGAAGCTGGAGGATGGGAAATCACATCTTCCTTAAAGACACACTCTTACTCTCCTATTTCTTTTGCCTTTTAATTTTTTAGCTGGTTTATGATACCTGTGAACTCACTCCTTTTGCAAAACTAATTATTCAGCCCTAGTGGCAGAGGAATAATTGCTTCCTGTCACATTTTGGATGTTGAAGTACCAAATAATGTCTAACCTTAAGCAAGAGTGACCGGCTTATTTTTGTTTCCTATTTAGTTTCTTCAGTATGAGTGTATGTAGAGAAAGAGTATATTTGGCTCTAGAAAGTGTTAATGAACTTTTTTATTCCGGTCTGTCACAGCCCTTCATTGATAAGGGTTGTAAAATTTATTACGTGCTTCACAGGCCAAAGGATTAAAATGAGAGAAGCAAAATTTCAGTGAGGACCCAGTTTCTTGTCCTCAAGCTCATTGCAGGCATATGGGTCAGAGGCCCTTGTGGTTATTATCAAAAGAATATGCTGCTGTTGCTGGTCATGTGACTGTGCTCTT
>JAVSBS010015817.1:25803-75160 GCA_033124195.1 Coracias cyanogaster
GTTGCTGGTCATGTCTTAGAGACTTGAGTTTTCATAATATGTTGTTGGCAGTAAAGATAATACCCTTTTCCCTCTGCTAGTTAAAGGAAGCAGTTTACATAGGATATTTTATTCTTTTTTTTTTCTTTTTTTTTCTTTTTCTGCTGTTCGCTGGGAGCTTTCTGGTGGCAGTAAGGCTTGAGGGGTGAGATTCTGTTTCAGATACCTCTGAAACAATGCAGATTTCTGTATGTTGCTGTTGGTGATGTTCCTAGCTTCTCCAGGCAAAGAACAGTGTGAAATTCACTGCATTGCTGTCTGTATTTCCTCCAGTGGCAGTTCTGAGCAGCAGCCTTTCACTAAGTTATCCTGAGCCACAACAGAGGTCTGGAGCTTGTTTGTGCCTGGAGGCTTAGAAAGCCTGTGGTAGGTTGGCTTATGCTTGATGTGAAACTTGCACAGCCATAAGGTTGAAAGATTTATTTTGTGTTTAATGACAGTGCTTACAATGTAAATAAGATCTTTGGAGCAAGGACTGTGTTTTCTGGTCTTTGTATATCAACACAGAATTAGTGGGCTGCAATAGTCTAACATAGTAATGTAGAAACTCCCAGCTTCCTGCTTGGTAAAGGGCATTTCTCCACCTTTTGATAGTATATATAGTGCAAATACTTTCTCTTTGGGTATATCAGTAGCGCTTGTGTTTTGTGTGGATCTGCTTTCAAGACAAGGCAGCCTCTTCAATTGTTTGTCCAGTAGTTGTATCTGTTCTTATGAGCGTGAGGCCAGCGAGTAGGAAGCACTGTGGTCGCGTATGAGCCTGGGACTGTGTTTGGGAGAGCTGGTGATTTGTGACCATGGAGATACATGTGGCGTGTAAGCAGTGCAGGAGTGGCTTCTGCTCTAAGGCTGGCACAGGTGGCTGCTGGGTGGCTTCTTCCAGCTCCAGGACCTGCTGGCTGGGGCCAATCTTATGCCAGGAGGGGCTGAGTGGGATACACCCTGTGCCTGTCCCCCACGGCCGTGTCGGACCTGCAGGGTCTGCTGCCAGCCTCTGCTGTGAACCTGCCTGGTTCCTGGAGGAACAGGGTATTTTTCTGTGGCTGTTGTATGTGTGTGATTCCAGTGCGCAGCTCATAGGTCAGAGAAGCTGGTTACCCTTTTCCTAAAGTTGGGTAGATAGAGTGCGACTGAGATCTGTCTTAGGCTGGTCCACAGAGGAGGTCACCTGCGTTGTCTCTCCAGATGAATTTCAGTGCCTGTGGGAGTGAGGGTAAAGCCAGTAATACAGGAGGTAGTCAGTGTTTGTGAGAATCAGACTGGCGCATTGACATGCCTGTTGCCAAAACTGTTGGTTACCAACCAGTCTGCTCCACAAGAATTGTTTGTTTTTGCTTAAATAATAAGCTTTCTCTTCAACTATTTCAGTCATGTAAGTAACATCAACATTAAAAAAAACCCCAAACAACCCAAAACACTCTAAGACTGAACGTTACATTGTTCTTTGTCATAAATGTACTAACTTGAAATTAATCCTGTGTGTCATTAACTTTGAAACCTGATGTGCAGTTTACCTTTATTTTGAAGGATCCTTTGGTGGTAAACCTCTCCAGCCCGGGACCTTTGACTTCAGCGATGTTCTTGTTCCTTCACAGCATGAGGGAGGCTGGAAAAGGGCCTCTTTCTCCCAAAGTGCTGTTCAGCCAGCTTTGTCAAAAGTATGTATTGTCAGTATCTTTTACTTACTTATTTTTCATTTCCAGTGATATGTTTCTGAGTGTGTCATGTCTGTTGTCCTTTCTGAGGTGCCATTAGATTTTTACTGGACAGTCCAGAAAATGTCTTCTTCACGTTTTAAAGTTGCAGGACTCCTTGTTGCACTCCAGGGTTGTGCCTGTGTACCTGCTTGTCATGAAACGTGTGGCCCTGTCCATAACCACTGACTTTCAATGGGCTTTGAACTGAGTGCCAGGACGCAGAAGAGGGCATGGTAAAACTGAAGGAAAAAGAATGATCTTTCAGATTTCATTGTATATTAGCATAAAGCTGTGCTAATTCTGCAAAATCTATGTAGGTATTTTGAAAAAAAGGGTAAGCGTTTAAATGGGAAACCTCTGCTATGATGTCTGACCTTGGCATCAATTCAGAATTAAAAAGGGTCTAACAAGTAAGGACTTGAAGCAGTACTGAAATGGCATATGGCTCCAGATTGCAAAGAGCTCACAAGCCCTAAAGAAACTCCTGTTTCTTGGTGTGGAAAATGTTTACAGTGGTGCTTTGTAGGTACCTTCAATTATGATGCAAACAATCTTGCTTTTTAAAACACCTGTAGAAGACCCTTTTAAAAGTTGAAACAAATATTTAAATATTGACTGTAGAAGTAAAAGAAGCTGTGGGAGCGGAGTAACTGGAGGATAATATAGCTGAATCTCACATTTAAAAAGATTAATAATGCATGCTAATTTATTTGCTACAATATTATTGTATGGAGTTTCAAGTGTCCTGCAGTAATAGTGTTAGGAGGAAAGTTGCAGCCTCCTACCATGGCATTCCAGGGCAACCTCACTGTGCAAGCATGGGTTTAAAATGTGATGTAAAGAAACAGAAGCTTTTAGACTACAGTGGGGACAATTTAATTCTGATAAAGAAATCAGTTATTACTTTTTCTTTGTCCTCAAAATTAAACTTCAGAAATGTAATATTCTATTTTTTCTGTTGTACTTGACTTCCTTTTGATTCTTTTGAGCTGTAAAAGGAAATGTGTATAAAGTGTCCTTATAGTGCTTTTGGGTAAAACATCAGCATTCTCTGTTCAGCATTATCTACCTGGAAGGAAAATATATAGGGAAGAAAAATACATTGTTTCCTCAATCCTCCTGTTTCAGAGCTGACTCAAAAATGTGATTATAAGAACAAAATTTGGTCGAAAAATGGAAGGGAAATATGATTGAATAAGAATAGTGGTGTTTTCTCGGTAAGTATTAAGGCTAGAAGGGAAAAGATGATGTTAAAAATGTTTTTAAGCCCACCTTAGCAAACTCATTGTAGAATAATCACGATGCAGTGCACTTCAGATGGCATTGTATTTTTGAAGTGATAACTATTTCGTATCTGCTCTGAGTGTGCGTTTGTGTAGCCATCAAATGATGGCTAAACAATATATTAGTATTAAATCTCAGATATCTAGCTGTGGTTTTTTTGTTGTTGTCTTTTTATCTTTAAGATGGGCATATGCTCTAACTACTAGCTAAAATTGAAACCTATTTTAATGTGGGCAACAGGCTTTTGCTGTTGAGACATGTATCTGTCAGCTTCTGCCATCTCTTGCCTTCACCCCTATTTCTTATGCTTGTTAGCCTTGCAGAACACAACTTAGATATCTATGTTGAATTCTTTACTAGCTCTATGATCAATAACAAAAGTCTCAGCCACATCCTGTTGGCAAGAAATGAGATGTTCGGGAGCAGTAAGTGGCCGCACAGGTATGACAGAAGGTTTTGATCTTTTGATTATTGTGTTATTGATGGTGATGTAAGAGAAGAAAGGGAGAATTTTAGCAAATTCCGCAGCCTGCAGTGGTGGAAGTAGAACGGGAAGTCTTTATCTTTGCAAACTGAGTATGTTTGCTATGTATTATCTTGAACAGTATGAATGCAGTGTTCTGTCATGTCATATTTACAAAGCCTTTTTTCATCTTCTAAAGTTGGCTTTCTGCTCTTTAGCAAAGCTGAAATGAAAGAGAGAGCATGGCAAGATTGCAGGAGTGCCTGCTAGGAATAAGTCTGTGTTGCTGCGGCATTCTCCTTAAACTGCATGTTGAATCCTGCCAAGAAGTCGTGTTAATAAAGTAATCTTAAAGGCATGGGCTACTTGTGGTCTTCATGGGCATTGGTACCAACTTTTTATTTAACAGTTAAAGTTCAAATGGCATCTTTCTTAAAGAGATGACAGGATGAGAACTAGCCTGAAAAAAAAAGTTTGTATTTCAGAGAGATTTGTCAGAGAAAGACAAGTCAGTTAACTACCGGGGAGAAGGGCATGGGGAAGGACTTCTGATAATAATGGTTTGGTTTTATATATTTTACATGAAAGTTTGCTGTCTCCATTTGCATCCTCATTTTTGTTTTTTATTTTTAATATTTTTTTCCCCCGTCACAGATCTTGCGGTCTCAGTCCCCATCCACAGTAAATCACTATACCTTTCTTCAGTAAAGAATTCGTGAAGCAGATTGTACTGATGGTATGGGTTGTGCTTGTCTGTGAAATCACGATTTTGACTCGGTGACCCAGGAATTGTTTTCCCAGGTGCAGTCTTTACCATAACATTATTTTGAATAATTGCTAGTAGCTTGCAAAACAGGGACAGGCACACTGAGTGGTCATACAGAATACAGATGTTTACTTAATACTTAGTATGGTCACTTCCTGTACTTAGATCTGTCTACTTGTCAGGACTGTTACAGAATGCTATCTAGCCAAAAGATAGTACATCAGTTTTTCTCATATGTAGCACAAGGCTGATCCTTTAAAAATGTTTACTTTTCCCTGATGACACAGTTGGATTATATATACTAAAATGTATATAAATTTTTGTTAAATTGGTATTGATGAGTTTGAGTGGTTCTTTTGTTTTTTAATCTCCTATCTGAGTGGTGACATATTTTCACTTTGGATCGGTTGATGTAGGAGATAGTAAAGGTAGCTGTATAATTTAACACCTGACATTTGCCCTCATTTCCAGTTCAGTGCTGGAATAATGCTTCTGAATTAGATGTCCGGAGTCCTGCTTGTAGGACTTCAGAACTCCTTCAGAACTGCTTCAGATGTTGCAGTATGCGAGGATTTGAGTGCTCATATTTGAACTGGGCATCCTTACTCAAAAATTGAAGTCTTCAGTGAGAGAAGATGTAAGAAGGTGGGGGAGGAAGGAAGAGCTAAAACAGACGGGGCAAAGGCATGTAGGAATTGCGGTTAGGTGTGTGGTTAGGAATTGCAGAGAGCCTGTAAAGAAAGGGAGCAGGTGCTGCCTTGTTCATTCTGCTGCAGCTCTGTTGTGGCACCGGGTGGGATTCCAAAACCTGCAAGTGAGAAACTCTGAGAGTGGATGTACGTTCACTGCTCCAAAGCAGTAAAAGAACTGGGACACAGCCTTTCAACTGCAGACTGCTTCTTTAAGTGTCTAGGGAGATCATGGTGTGAAGTTCATAGTCTTGCGTATGAAAGGGTATTTATGGTGCTTTTTTTAATGAAATAACAAAAAAAAAAAAAGATACTGAGTGTTAATTTTATCAAGTGGTGGGGTAGCCAGGTTGAAGAAGAGGAGAAGAAGAAAAGAAATGGATGAGTCTTTCTATAGCAACTGTTTAGCGTCTGGTACTAATTCATCCACTGTTAATTTTGTTAGTGTTGCAGCTGTCAGATGTTTTGTGAGGACAGATTGTGAGCATAGCTACGGGGCCCTTCTGTTGGTTTTCCACTATGCTGAATATCAGGACTGCAGACTTCTGACTTATCTGGAGACTTACTGACTAATGCAACACTGATGTATTAAGAGGACATAAATTTTATTTCCTTTATTTGTTATGATTGAATAATTTTATTGGTGGAAGGAAGCTTAGCTTTGTGTAGCAAGTAAATGTCACAGCATATGAGTCCAGAAAGTAGTTATGGAATTTAGCTGCTTCAAACTTCCACCAAATAATTAGTTATAGGAGTATTATATTACTACATTAATGTGCAGGGAAAAAATACCGGCCTACCAAAAATGTTACTGGTGGTAACAAAATACACATAGGTCTTCCCTCCCCTGGAAGTATTCATCTTTCCTTCTCAGGTGCAGAAAGTAGAACTCAAGACAGTTGTGGGACTGACAGAACGGAGTTCATGCACAGTTAGGACTGTTGATTAGTTTTGGAGGGGAATGTAAACAATGTTTGGAACATTCCACATTTATCACTTTTGAGAGGAAATGCTGAGGGAAACTGAGGTAATGTTGTAAAAGATTTAAGGAGGAGGCAGGATTTTTCTCATTAGTTAGGAGTCTTTCTGAGCCTTTTCTTTTAAAATAATATTGCTGCAGAGGAAAATACCTTTTCTAGAAAAGATTTCCAACTTGCTTATTTTTCCCACTTGGCTTTTACCATTTAAAGATAATAGAATAGGTTTATGAGTGAAAAGTAGATTAATTGCATATATATGTAGTGTGCATTGGCAGGAATCATCTGCAGTTGTTCCTGAGTTTTGTATTCACTTATTCCGCTTTTGAGGAAGGCCTGTGCAGCATTTTGGACAACCGAAGTGTTTGTGAGCTATGTAAGCAATGCTTGTAGGTACAATGAAGGAGAAAACCAATAATTTCATTAGATACATTGAAGGGGCATCCTCAGTAGGAGTGTTTGTGTTAACCAGAATAGAGCATTACAAGGTAAAGCCAGTTTGAAGCTTTAGGGAGAGGCTACAAAATTGAGAGAATTTCACATCAAGAGGAAGTTTAGGCAGGAGAAAACATGAAAAGGAGGCATAACAACAAGAGAAAACAATAAATGAGCTCTGCTTATTTAACTGCCCTCATAAGACTTCAAGGAGCTGTCTGTGAAACTGAAAGGCAACAGATTTAGAGCCAGGGGAAAAAAAAGAGGATTTTTTTTTACATTTTTATAGAGCTAACTTGTGGAACTTGCTGTCAGAGTGCTGTTGAAAACCTTAGCAGGACTTAAAAGAAGAAAGAAGAATTAGACATCAGTATAAAGAGAAAACTTTTTAATAGGGATGTGAGACCTCATGCATAAAGGCCTTCACTTGGCTACCAGCTGGCAGGAAGAAATTTCCTCCGACAGGTACTTCCATTACTCAGGGAAAAGAGCGATATTTTCCCTCTGGTTGTCAAGTGGGAAATGGCTCTGTTGTAGCATGTCAGCTGTTATGTCCATTCAGAGCTGTTTCTAAGAAGTGCCTTTTGCTAAGGTACCAAAGATCTGGTGCATCGCAGTAAAGCGGTGATGCTTCATTTTCTCTTTTGGGGGAAGGTGAGACAGAAAAAGACGAACAATATCAGCCAGCGCGTCCAAAGGAGAGCTGAGTGCTGTGTATCCATGCTGTCAATATAGGACAGACATGTCTGGTGTTATTTGTTACGTTACATATGAGGGCAAGCCCATATTCAGTTGTTTTTTTTCCTACCAAGCACCTCATAGTAGCAGAGCTCTTATGTCTGTGGGGCAGGTTTGACATAAGATTAATTGTGGGCATTAATCATGTGGCTCCTCTGAACTTCACATTACTGGAAGAAATAAAATAGTATGTTTTGTTTTCTGTTTCCAGGCACTTACTATTGTTTCTAAAGTTTTTAGGGTATTAGGCTATATTCTGCTCAAAGATAATAATGATTGAAAGGATGATTTTGGGGAGGATTTTTATTAGAGACAGCAAAGGTTTGGCAGTTCTGTGCAGTATGGTTAAAGGACTGTAATTGTATCCCAGTTTTGCTTTTGAAGCATGGCTTAATTTTTCTCAAATATAGATAGCATTGAAAAGTCTTAGAGGACTGGGCTTTTTTTTTTTTTTTAATCCTGTTACTATTTAGGTTTCGTTGTTAAAACATTCTAGGAACTAGATCATCATGAAAAGTATTTCTTTAACCGACAGTCAGGCAATTATAGCTGGTCTCCAGTTGAGTAGCGAGAGGCTAGATAAGTAGTATGTATGTGGATGTCACAGTTGTCCTTCACCACTTATGGCCATTAGCAGGAGTTCAACCTGTTCTGTCATTATCCTGCTGACACTGTACAACAGGTTGTATCGCATTGGCACTGGCTTCCATATGTCAGCACATCTGTGAGCGGTCAACTCAACCAACCATCTTCAAGTCCTCCACTTTTGCCAAGGATCTTGCTTGAAGCATATTTTCAAGGAGACGAGAACGCACATCTTTTAGTTGTCAGATTTCCGTGTATCAGCATGGATTAATTCTTGGGTTTTTTTCCTTTCCCTAATACTAGTTTATAAGTGTAGGAAGTTTCTAGTAAATGCACTGTGGGGTGTGAAATTCCATCCCTCTCTCCTGTTTTTTTTTTTAATTATGTTTTTTTGGTTTTCTTTTGTGGCTTCCCCCCCTCCAAACCAATTGCACTAATCTGAAATGTTTTTCCACAGAACATCAGATATTTAGAATTATATACAACATCACATAGTGTGCTATGTGCGTGAATGACAGATTAACTATATGTTAAGCAGTGTTAACAATGACATCATTTGTCAGTCCAGGTAAATGACTCAACCCATACTGAGCATCTTTACAAGTCACTTTCCCTGCCACTTCACTTCTGCAGTGGTAACTGTTACGTTCTCATCATCCTCATGTAGATTTATGTGAGGCTGGAAGAGGATTTAGTACAAGCACAGAGATAATCTTGTCCTCACAGATGCACTATGTGCTGGTGAAATGAAAGTCCAAGAGAAATGGAAAATTGCCATGGCTGAGTTAATTTTTTCTCCCATTTCATTTAAGATAATAAAATGGTGTGGAACATGCAGTAAATTATTTTCCCTTGAAGTGTCATTTACTAAATTAATTTTCATCTGAAATGATTATTGTATGTTCATCAGTGGGAGGTTACACTGCAAACCACAAACAGTAGCGAAAGGTACATGTGGGGCTTTTTTCTCACTTGCATTAAAGGTCCAGCTCTGTGAGGTGTGCCTACAATCGAAATAAAGCCCTCCTGTAACAGTGGTGGCATTTTTGCTTGCGTCTTTGTCAAGTAATTATTAATTTTTCTTCCTTTTTGCTATAATGTCTCTTGCAGTGGCCCTGCTTCTGTGGCCAAAAGAAAAAAAAAAAAAAATCTGTGTTAGTACCAGGAGCCAGGTCATGTAAATGCAAGGTTTTGTTTTCTCACTATATACTGGAGTTATCAATGTGCATATATTAGTGGAGATTGGCTGAATATACTCACTGATTCTCACTGTCTCAGGAAAACAAGTCATTTCTCATAAATAAAACTAATGCCAATGCTGTGGCTAACTAACTAGGTTGCTCAGAATTGAACTGATTTTGGCATCTGGGTTAAAAAAAAAAAAAAATTCTTTCAGATTCCTGGCCATTCAATAACAGAAACAATGAGAAAACTGCTTTAACAAACTGAGAAGTGAAACACTGCATGCAGGTACATATGTTATTTATTTTTTTAATGTATATTGAGTATTTTATTGGATCCAAAATAAAGGTTCAATGCTTTTCAGAATGTATTTGTTTTTTATCATCAAATTAATTGAAAAGAAAACACTTGATTTTAATAGAAGCAAAAAATTGCATTTTAATAATATTAAACAAAAAAATTAATTAAGAGGAGTATTTGAAGTTTAATTGATTAAAAAAGATTGAAATTAATTTTTTAGGTTGACCTGCACATGCAAAAAAAAAATTGACTTTAAAAAGAATGCTTAAAAAAATTACCCACTCTGCTGATTCCAGATTTTATAGTAAGCCTCTTAGTACAGAAGAATTTTAAAATAGGGATATTATCAAGTTTGTGTCAGAAAGTAGCTATGAAGTACAAATGTGAAAGTATCATAGTTGTAAATGTCAACATGTTGTTTTGCTTGTGCAGGTCCAGATCTATTCCACTTAATTTTAGGCACTGACCTTAGATGCCTTGTCACCTCCGATCCTTCTCCCATTACATCCCAAAGTGCCTCCAGCGAGCAGTTCAAAACTGAGACCCTTGTATCGCCGTCCTGCCTGTAGCCCAGGGCTGCTGTGCCCCAGCTTGGCGTCTTGACTTCTTGCCCAGCTTTAAGTTCTACTGTTCTAGGCAGGTTGTGTGTCTGATGCATTTTCCGATTGTCTTTACTTTCTCCTATCCACAAGCACAAACTTCCAAGGCAATCCCGAGCAGCTTTAGTGTATGAGTGGGAAAGAAACCGCATCTTCAGGAACTCTAGAAGAGCTGAAGAGCACGGCTGGACAACTAAGATCATAGTGTTTGGAGAAAATACTGATACATATTTAGAGCTGGGTATACTGGCCACCCAGAGCACACAATCTGAGGCTCAAAATGAAAACTGGCTCAACATGCATTTAATAAAATTGAGTGACCAAGAAAGGGGTTGTTCTTCTGGCTGCTCTGCCAGTTTGATAAAATTTCTGTTTGAGCTCTGCTCAGCCAGTTGTCTCCTGTGTTAGATTTTGGAAGGGATTCACATGGTTGTGTCTGTGTGTGCTCTTCGCTCCACTCAGTCACAGCAGACATTTGGTGGCATTACTGAATGCAAAAAAAATCACAGTTTTGCATCCTGTTTTGGGTGAATAGGTCCAAGATTGTAATTAAAGATCAAAAGAGTAACTTGCCTGGAAAGGCAAATATGGTTTAGCCAGTAAGTTATAGCTAATGTGAGTAGAGATATATTAATAGTGAATATTTACACAGTCTCATTTGGGGCTGCAAGAAGCTGGAGATCCAGATTGTTCGTGAGAAGCCTTCTATCTCTGGTTATCTTAGTATGGATCACACGTTAAAGATCTATCCAAGTATTCATAAGTGTATGTTGTAATTTCTGTGTAATCTATGCCTGCAAAATATGATCTTTAGAGTATATTTAGATGCTGTGAGTAGTAAAAAAAAGGAATCTACAGTTTTTAAATAGCAGCGGTTGAGACTACTCAATGGGTGTTTTATGAGCAGATACAATGCAGTTGGCTAAACCATCACTGCTGTAAATGGTAGCATAGTCTGAAACAGATGTTTTTCCTCTTTTGGCTTTTGAGGGTTATGTGGATGCTGCCAGTGCTCTAAAAAGCCTAAAAAAGAATTGCCTTTCATGTGAAACCTTTGGGTTTTGTTTGTCCTGCGTCGTAAAGCGCAACATTAAAAACTCAGCCAGCACCAGTGTCCCTTCTGTGTCACTGGGCTGTTGCACAAGTTGGCTTGTCTCTGCTGGTGCTGTGGCCAGACACCACAGAGGAGGACAGCTCAAAGAATAGTATAGTCTTAGAGGACATGGGTGACACCAGATGTGTATTTTTTAAGGTGTATAGACCCTTTACTTTGAGACTTGTAATTTCTAGAGATGAAAAGTTTGGAATTACACTGATTTTTTTTTGAAGAAGAAGAAGCTGTTGCAGTCTTTGGCAATTTAGATCTCTGTTTAACCTGAGTAGCCAGTATATATTATTCTAGAAGGTCTGGGAATTTCGAACAGTCATTTGGTATCCCACTTACAAAAGGTAATGACATTATTTATGCAGAAGCAGTAACTTTTTCACTTTTAGCTCTAATTCTTTTTATCTCATGTGGAGCTGAAAACCAAAACAGAACCACCCTCCTTCATTCAACTTTATTGTACAAAGAAGAGCTGTGGCACAAGGTTACACAAGACGTGCTTATCCCTCACCTCACAAGCAAAACACGGCTGGAGAGCTGCAGCCTCCTGGCTTTCTCCTGCGTGCCTCTTCACACGCTCAGCCTGAGATGCTGCTCGCTGCTGTTTTGGGGATGGCCGGGGAAGACCCCGTGTGCAGGAAAGATTCTGGTGCGCTTGGGGCTGGCGTGTCTGCCACCTGTGCTTACAGATGCAGGAGACTTCTATAATGCTTGGTAAAATCTTTTAAGTTTGAATGGCATAGACCACACTATCCCATCTTCTAAGCCTGAGCAGCGTGAGAAGAGAGCATTGTATCAGGATTTTTTTTTTTTAATGCTGGCTGTCGAGATTAGTGAAGTAAATGAATGGCGATAGGAAATGTAGTGATATTAAATCATAGTAACAGTGTGGATCATCTATGATCTTCCATGAGTTGTCCGGGTAACTTGTTTTTGGTGCATTAAGGAATTGCAAAAAAGCGAGAATTTGTAATGTTTTGTATTCTGTGTGCAGTGGGAGCAAAATACTTGATATACTTGGTTGTTTTGATGCGTAAGGAAGGTTCCTTTGAATTAGTGCGGAAGACTTGTGAAATTGAACCTTTGTCGTCTCAGATTTTTTTTCCACACAAAACCAGTTGAGTATAAAATTCCCATAAGCCGCTTTGGTGAGGCGGGGAATCAGACAGTGAGTAGCCAATTTATTATCTGCCTTTGCAAATCTGATAGTTTTTGGAATCTGGCTGGGTTCAACCATATTGTTTCAATCAAAACAACTGTGAAGAGATTGTCTCCCCAGTTTTGGGGTCTTTCCATTTTAAGTGTGAAGATGTGTTTTGTTTGCTTCTGACAATACAACATGTTTTAATGTGAATTTCAGGTGTGTGGAGTATTGCAGTTTGTTAGACTGTAGAACAGGAATTTGGATGTGGCTATTGTATGAGTTGATAATTCATGATGTTAAAAGGTCCTTTTAAAACTTTTGTGAAGCAAGTACAAGAATAACTCTCATCTGGTAACATAAGAGTGATTAACTCTTCCTGCCCAAAAAAACCCCAACCCCAAACCCTGGCTTTTCTGAGTAGAAATGCTCTTAGAATGGACACCGTATGTTTAGAGTATTTATCGCCGATATAAGTAGTATTAGTTGAAGAAATTTAGCATAAATAAAAGAGTAATTGAGTACGGAGTAAATTATATATATCAGGATATCATACTATTACAATATTCTCTTAAGTTTTCTTAGTAGCATTTGAAATTAGTAAGCTATGTGATGATTACCATCTTACTGACTGTTCTGTCAGTTCAGTAAGACACAGATTACTGGGTTGGTTGCCTGTGGAGCCATTTGGAAGATATGGTTTACGCATACTTCTGTTGAAGAAGAGCTTCTCATTTGGATTCTGACCCACAGTTTTTGTTTGTTTGATCTGTAGCCTTATGACTTCTTTTCCATTTCAAGACCATCTTTTTCCAGTTCAGATTATAGTGCAGTTTCTGGTTTACTACGTACAGACTGTTTTAGACACATTTGAGATTTCTGCTTGATAGAGAGAAGGGTGAGATAGGAAGGGAGGTTAAGCACTTTGGAAATCTTTTTCTCTCCTCCGTAACATTTGGACTGTTTGGTGATACAGAAGTACTGGTGTAGCCTGTCAGGAAAGTGCTGCTAGCATGGATGAAACTCTACCGGCAAAGCTGTATTTTAGTCAAGCCATCCCCAAAAGGGTCAAAATGTTACCCAGGTGAAGGTGCAGCCTTGTTGGTGGAATTGCAGCCACACCAGGAGCTTCCTAAAGCCACATTAGGTCCAGCAGGGATTGCACCTGTTTGTAGCCCTGGAATCCGGCAAGAGTCTGATGTAGACTTTGTGTCATTAAGAACCTCCCAATGTAAATTTAAATTCCTTACTGCTTCTTTCCTAGGGCTCCTCGATTTAAGGGGTTCCAGCAGCAGGACAGCCAGGAGCTTCTGCACTATCTGTTAGATGCGATGAGGATCGAAGAAACAAAGGTAATGTCTTTGTACATGTTTTTAAAGAACTTACTTCACTATATGGTAAACTACTGGTCATTGCTTCAGTGTTCTTCATGATCTCAGTGTTTTAAAGATGTACCTAATGGAGTAGGAGTGGCTATTTTTGTTATCTTGAGAAAAATAATTACTTTTTTGAAAGTGGAGTTAATTGTGTGCTTGTTGATGTGTTAAAATTGCTGATTGGAATAAAAGTTTCAGTCAGCAGTAGGAAGAGTATGATAAGTAGACAATGGTAACTTTAGGAATATGAATTGTTTGCTTTTATTTAAAAGAAAAAATTAAAAAGGAATTCTGAGGAGTCAAAGTGGAAGTAGAACCTCTGAAAAAAAAAAAAGGACAAAAATACATCTTGCAAAGTTTCTTGCATCATTTGAAAGCATGAAGAACTACTTGTTTTATAATTAAGGTGCTGCTTTTCATTGTTTAAAATCTGCATCTAAGTATGCTAAGTATATAACCAGTTATATTATATTAGAAATGTCCCTATGTTGTTTTTTTCATGTTTCTTTTCCTGTGTTATTTCTGCCTCCTGAATTGTTGAATACAAGAAAGTGTGTTTGCTTGCTCAGACTATTTTGACCATATCTGACTTCATCTGCCCGACTTAGTCTTGGAACCTTGTTTTCAGATGATATTTTGGAATAGTCTTTTCTGAGTCTTGTCAAAAGTAGGTCCTTAAATCTTGTACTGACCAGGGTATTTCCTCTTCCCTCTCATTTAGTAATGCAATGAATGTCATGATCCTGAGCTGAACTAGCTTGGAGATGCGGAATAAAGCTGTGTCTGAGCCCTGTTCTTGGTCCTGGAGTAGTGCTGAATGAATCCCCATCCTAAGAGAATATTGATATATATTGGTCTTGTCAGCAGTGTACTTGATCATTAGCAGAACTGAACTACAAGGAGAAATGGCTAAATCTTGACTTTGTCACACTTAAAAAAAGAGGTGTTGAACAGGGCACGCAACAGAAGCAGCTGACCTTAGCTTACGAAAATTGTCCTGTTTCTGCAGTAGAGGGGAACTTTATTTTGTTGTTTGTTGATTTTCATGTAACAAAATGTGGAAACTGTATTTGCTTTTCAAATGAGGATTCACCAAAAGCAGGGTTACTACAACTAAGCAGCTTCTCCAGTGGGTGATTGCGCTTTCCCCTCAAGTCAGTCTCCCTTTTCAGCAGTGAATGTGCCGTCGTGATAACCTGCATTTGTATTTGCCTTTTGAATTGTTTATTATTAGAGAGCGGTGGCAGCTACAGTAGCTACCACAAAAGAGTAATGGAAAACAGAATGATGAGAATTTTAAGTGACCTTTTGGTTAGTAGAGTGTTTCTGCCGGCCCATCACCAGGCAGGGAGAGGCTGGTCCCACCGTGCCCTACAATTACACCCCTCAGCTGCCCTAATGGTGCATTACTGCAAACACATCTTTTATCACCTCGGGCTGCTCCGCCACAGACAGTACTAGTAAAAGCTCGCTCTCTCTTTTTTTTTTTTTTTTAATTATCCCATGTTTCGGGTCTGTAGATGGCGTGACAAACAGGAAACGCCAGGCCGGTGGTGGGCACCAGCCTCCGTGCCAGCCGGGCACAGGCGGGAGCAGCTCGGCAGCTGCCCTCGTGGCCTCCCTCCCACCCGGGCTCCGGCTGGGGACAGCCTGCAGCAAGGTGTCCGCCACCAGAGTCCTGTAGCAGGGGTTACAGCCACGAGCCTTTCTCTTTCACACCACTTTTAAACTCAACCCTCAGAAGAGGGAACAACCCTGCAGAAGGGGCAGCCTGCTGCTTTGCCGTCCACCTGCGGCTGTCCCTGCTTCCCTATCCCTACCAGGATTGTTTATATACCATAAGAGTTTTTATGAGGAATACATTGATAGATAACGTGGCAGTAGCTACAGGAACTAAAAGAAAATCATGTTACGCTTTTGCCCCATCCCTGTGGTTTTGTCTTGTATCCAACACCAGCATTGAACTTTTTCCTGTTCCTGTTAAAAAAAGGTAGAAAGTGCGTATGTACACAAGTGGGTTTTTAAGATAAAAGCTTGTTGATACTGCAGTAAAGATGACATAGTGTCTGCCATATCCAGCAATGTGGGCCGGAGATGGTTTCACACCGGGGCCTGAAGTGGCTGAACCCTGCTGCTAATTGATTAATGTCTGCTGCCATTGTCCGCAGCACCCTGCCCATTCAAAGACTATGTCTTTCTTTGACCTAAATAAATGGTTCAACGCACTAATCCCAACAAAAGGGTTGCTTATGGCCCTAAACCCATTTATGGTGCTCAACTTCATGAATTACCTATTGATTAGTCCTTTTAGTATATTGCTGGCTTTAAGATGAACAAAGCTGAGCTCGGGGCAGCGGGAGTTAATTCACAAGCCAGGTCAGATACTCATAAGGTAGGAGTATGACTTGGTCTGATGGGTGCCTGAACTGGAAACCAAACCTCCAACACTGGCTGTTATCCTAATGCTTTCCTAGTACGTGGCTTGAAAGTGTACTTTGCCGCCTGCAAACGAGCGATTTATTATTCTTTTCCCATTTGGACATAGGGTTTGAGTGAGTTGCAGAAGGCTTGGTATCACCATTTGTCTCTAGGATGGTACTTTGCTCCAAGTGTGACTTCAGGGACGTATTTAATTATAAATGTCATTTGCACACTGACACAGGAGACTTGTACTTGTTACTAGAGTTTGTGGATCAGAGAGCCAGTACACTTGCCAGGAAAAAGGGAAGCACGGGTCACACACGCTGCAGAGTTCCCTGTCAGGGGACCTGATTCATCCGCCCGCTTTCCTCTCCGCAGCGTGTTGGAGGTTGGGCTGAGGCGCCCGTTGTACCAGCCTGTGCAGGTCTGCTGCCAGAGAGTGTGTCTTGAGAGTACAGCATCTCCTCACCCCAGGGCAACTGAGAAATAGCGGAGGAAGCACCCCCGGTCTTGAGGTGCCTCTACAGCTCCCCTGTATGAATTTGCTTCTTTCTGATTCTTCTTTCAAAAAGGCAGTTTTTAGGATTTTTTTTTTTTTGAGCAAATGTTGATGACATTTATATGGATTCATTAAAAGTTTTGTATCTCTCCTAAGGTTTTCTAACATAGCGCTGAAATGTGCAGTGTTGGGAAATAAACAGAAGTAATAAAAATACTGCCCAAACACAGTCATTGAAGTCTGGCTGTTAAAAGATACTCAGCTGCCTTCAAGTGTTTTACATCCTAGTCAATCAGTCCATTCTTCAGTATATTTTTCCCCCTTAGCAGTGGAAGGAATGGGTAGTATTTGTTCTCTGAAAATCTGAATAGTTTCCTGATAAGCTATTGAGTACTCTGCAACAGCTCCCTTTTTAACGGGAGGAAATTTTTGGATGGTTACCAACCAAAGTTAAGCTCATGTAGTTTTGACACTGTTAGTGAATAACAGCAACGGTTTTAAATTATACTTATTTTATGGAAATAAGAATAGATAAAAATCTAATAATATATTGATCATTTTTAGAATATTTACACTTAAAATACTTGCTGTTTTCTTAATTACAGCGTATACAAACTGGTATCTTAAAAGCATTTAATAATCCAACTACTAAGACAGCAGATGAAGAAACTAGAAGAAAAGTCAAAGGTATGAAACTCTTTATTGAAAACTTTTAAAAATGCACGAGTTCTTAAATTGAAGAAAATGGTAAACTGACTGTTGCAAACAGCGGTCCCGAAGTGCTGTAGTTACAAGCCTTTTATTATGTATTATTCTAGTGCCACCTAGTGAGTATGGAAAATAAAGAGGGCTTAGTATGTGCTGACTTGCATCTCTGTATCCAGGATAAAGGCTTCCACTGTATCAATAATGCCTCATTGAATGATAGATAGAATTTAATCTTGTTTTCTAAAACAGCCTGCTACATCTTCAGGTTTGTTATATAGCCACAATTATTGTCTTGCTCAGGCCACTTTCCATAAATAAAACTGATTTCTGTCAGTTGACTGATACTGTGAGCTCTCTAAATATGATTAGAAAGCCAAGATAGGAAGCTGTTTCAAGACAAGGCATGAGCTTTCAAAAGAAGATTTTTAAAATAATTATTTTTGTGTATGTTTATGCAAAAGTTTGCATTTTGGGGATTTTGTTTTAATTAAAGTGTTAATAATGATTAAGCTGTTTTGAAAGTTACCCTTCCCAAATCTGCAACGATGAAGGCATAAAGACATATTAGAACAGACTTTTGTCTCATATTTAGAATTTTATAGTTTCAAAAATAATTTAGAAAGGCTGACAACCTGTCTGTTACCCTGGTGTCTATATCAAGACAATACAATATCATGTATTCAAAAGAAAACTGAGATTTTTTTAAAAAGGCTTCTTCTTGAGAGATACAGAATTATTATTCTGTTACAGTAGGTGGGGAAGGGAAGGATAAAAGGGAACCATCTCACTAAAATATTTTTAATGTTGAGATAATACAGTATATGATGTAACAGTTATTGTATTGTGTTCAAAATATTTTGAATATGCTTAAAAATTGTGCTTTCATAATATATCTTAGAAAGAACTTTGTTGTACTTATAGTGTGGCATTGGATGTGTTTTTTTTCACATTTAAAAAAGGCAATGTTTTTTCAGCATATGGAAGAGAGGGTGTGAAGATGAACTTCATAGATAGGATCTTTGTTGGTGAATTGACTAGCACTGTCATGTGTGAGGAATGTGAAAATGTAGGTATTCTGGAATTTGGTTTGATGTGGAATAGATCACATACTGGTTTGATTACATTGTCTTGAAAGTATAAAATTGGCATTACAATTTTATACTTGTTTGTTTGTTTGTAAAAGCAAGACTTTATTGAAAGTTTCTCATTTAAAATGATGTATTCCTTCTTTAAAGCATTGTCCTCCTAAGCCTAAAAAGAGGAGTCCTTTGAATTTAAAAAGGATTCAAGTACTGGCTTGATTTTACATCTACCTTAAGGCTGGAGGTTCCAAATCCTACAATAATCTGTGTTACCCCGCAGTTTTATTCGATTTTCAAAACACCTACCTATCTTAAAACATAAATTCTCCTACCTGCTCTTCTGGGGCATACCTGAAAATTGGAAATTAATTACTTTGAATTAGTATGAGTGGGGAAATGCTAATTTTTTTTTTTTCCTTAAAGTATTTTTTATAATTAACATAATAACCCTAATGATCAGCATATTCCTTTCATAATTAATATTACTGACATTTCATCATAAATGCTTTCCATGATCCTTTATAATTTTCTGAACTTTAGAAGAGAAAAAAACTTACTTGCATGACTTCTCTAATTGAATGTTACATTTGTGTTTGGTTTAAAACATATTTCATATTATATATCAATCTCTAAGTAGACCAATCATATTGAATAATTAAGCGTAGTCCTGCAGTGCCTGGTAAACTTCCCTGCGTGTGATGTGCAGATTACACTTGAATGTGCTGCTAGTATCAATGAAGAACTTTTGCTCTATACAAAACAGGTTGTGTGTATTTTGCGTGTCTCATTTATTTTTGCTAGATTTTTATATTCTGCCTGCACAGGGCTCAGGGAATTTGCTAGCTGTAGCCATTGTGAGGAAGAGTTTAGTGTTCACTTTGTGTTGCCCGCATTGGCAAAGATATTTTTGACTAATGTTTTTTCAGGCAAACCCGCTCTTTAGAGGAACCCCTGTTTGAACATTGCTCATCAGGCGATCATCAGTCACCATAGTTACAATAGTTTTGATCTCATTTATTGCTTTACTGGAACCTAGATCATGCTGAGTCCCTTGCACAACAGGTAAAAAGAAGCCTACAATCCATATCACATTTCACAGGTGGAAGATAGGGCCACAAATACAAGAGAAGGCCAGTGATGACAGTAATTGAGGGCATGACTGTGTTCAGTAACTTGCATATAAAGATTACTTTTTTTTTTTTTAAAAGGCTTTTTTTTCCCCCAGTCTTTCCAGAGGTAAGATAAATCAGGTTTGGAAGGAATTTGAGAATGGCAAGGGAGAGAGCTCAAGGAACAGGCTTGGATGGGATGTTCTAGCCATAAAGGCAGATGGAAAGTGCTGAGAGAGAATGTCTTTATGATTTGCCAGATATTTCCAGTTTCAGCTTAGATTTTATACAGCTTATAGATGGCAAAATGAAACTTCAGTATGGAAAAGAAGGTTCAGGTTTTTTTCAATCCCCTCTTCCCCAGTAACTGGATTTATTTTAACAATTACTAGTGTATGTTTAGATGTGAAAATTTCTAAAAAGCTTTTGGCTGTAATCAGTGAGCCTGACAAACTTTTCTGAGAGCATCAGGTTAGAACCTGTCACGTAACTGTCATTAACCAGTCTTTGCTGCTTAACAGTCTATGAGGTCAGACTCCTTCTCAGAAGTGTCCAAGGTCAGGAAACCCTAGAAGTTAGCTCTCTGCAGAACTGTACCATCTAGAAGGCCCACATGACTTGAAAAGCTATCTGAAGCTCAAGAGAAACTGAGCCCCCCACTGCTTCTAGGTCCAGTTCATGCCCAGATGAATGGCCTTGCCCTTTGTGTCTGTATGCTGAAATTTTGTGCAGTGTTAGAAAGAAAATCAGAGCTAAGTTAAAATTAATTTAAAATAAAAAAAGTTTGTGGGAAGTTCTTCATTGTAGTTTTATACATCTTGCTTGTAATCAATTAGCTTTTTTTGTGTAGTTTCTGTTAATAATTTGATTTTTAAAAGGGAGCTATGTGCTAAACCTATATAATGTTCTTTGCATTTAATATTTATTTTCTCTTTTTCTCCAAGATTTCAACAGTAAAAGAACCTTTCATTGATCTTTCACTTCCTATAATAGAGGAGAGGGTAAGAAACAGAATATGTGATAAAAAACTACTGCTTCTTCCAGTGGATCATCTTTACATACCTTTATAAAGATGTTTATGTGTATATACACAGTTTTGATTTCAAGCCTAAAAATGTATGCTTGTCCATAAATACATGTACTGTCATACGTCTGTTCATTGTATGATTTCATTTATATAGACATATAAAGTCCTAAGTGCATACATAGATCTTTAAATTAGTCAAAACTTTGAACAAATGACCCTTGTAATTTATAGTATATGTAGGTCTAAATTAGCTTAATTTAGTAGTGTTTTTAGTGTATACTTATATGAGAAGAATTATTAGAAACTTTCTTTTGAAGGTCCAGAAAGTTAGGTTCTAGCCTATTGGTTTGTATCTAGAGAACCTGAGTCCCTTGGGCTGAAGTGTCCCTACATGATGAGACAGTGTAAAAATTGATAGATTTTGAATGTATTTATTCTGGTGTTTTCGGCATTTCACAGAATGCCTCCATTAGCTGCAGAGGAACTTTGGGCTTGAGGGACTTAGGGTTTTCACTTGAGAGTAGCAGGGATGGGTTGGGAGTTGTTCTTCCTTCATCCTGCCTATATTCATGTATATTTAAGGGAGAGTATTTAACATAATATTTAATCCTGTATAAAATGTATTCTTCTCCAAACACCAGTTTTGTTCATAATAAATTCTTCATCTTTGTTGCTGCATTGAGTGCAGATGTCTTTAAGAGCATTCTGAGTATCTGGGCCCCTGTGCTTCCCGGCTCACTTGTGTAACATGGGAACTTCATGGCTTCTGTTTGAGGGACAGACCTGGTGGCTTTTAGTGATTACTGCACTTACTTGAGGACATGCATTCCTTGATGGTCATCTCTTTCCTTTATAGTCTAAATATGCTGCAGCTCCTTCATCGCGTCATAAGGTGGTAGGCTGCACCAGAGACTGATTTATGGGGAGCTATGTCCCCTTTGATAGATGTATTCTGTGCAGGAATTCTGTATCACTCCTATTTCTTTGGTGCTCAGTTGATCCTTCAAAGGTGTTAATGGTGTGTCTATGATAAATAAAATTAGAAGGTAGTCTTAAACCACAATTCAGGGGCCAGTTAATTGGATTTATATAGGTTATTATTTTCTAAAGTAAAAGAAAAAACCCATCTACATTCACCTTTTCTGTAGGTTGCAAAGGAATACAAAATTGGAGTATTTCCATTCCTAATTTGCTGTCTAATTTCTTAGGTTGCAAAACCTGTGCCTTTGGGAAGAACAGGTAAAGGTAAAAGTGTACAAGAGGCAGATCTTGGTCAGTATAACTGTTCTTCTATCACTACACTGAATAATCAACCCAAAATTGTCAAGAAACACGCTTTAACAAAAGATAAGGTAAGAACTTAAATACACTAACCAATCATCTTGAATTTCTAGAGCTACAGGGGTAGCAATTTTGGCACCTATCAGTGGGGGAGTTTTTTATACATACAGCTGACATAGACTTGCTTTAAAATATTTAGGTCAATATTAGAAGTATGAGAACTGACAGTAATTGGAAACCATTTAGTTTTCAGTTACAAGGTTTCATTTGTAAGGAAATTAGATTAGATATTAGGAGGAAATTCTTCACTGAGAGGGTGGTTAGGCAGTGGAACAGGCTGCCCAGGGAGGTGGTGGAGTCACCATCCCTGGAGGTGTTTAAAGAACAAATAGATGCGGTGCTTGAGGATATGGTGTAGTGGTTAGAGAGATGCTAGGAGAAAGGTTGGCCTTGATGACCCTGGAGGTCCTTTACAACTATAATGATTCTGTGATTCTGTGATTCTGTGATTTCTTTGTCCCTGACCTGCCCATCACAAGCCCCTCACATAGGTGACAACTTGGGTCTGAAATGGGTGAATACACTGAAGAAGGCTAAGCTGCTTCAGCCTCCTGATACACCTGCTCAGCCTGTGACTGTGGTGAGATATTTGTGTCTGCAGGTATTTGTTTCTCCTCTGCTCCCGAGGAAGGAAGTAGAACAGACACGCTTCCCATAGACTGAGGAGTCAGGTATTAAACTAGAAACTTGCATCCACATGCACCAAGTGGGTGAGCTGCTAATAGAGAAACCCCACAGCTGATTAACAGGCACTTCTGGTTTCAGATGCTTCCAGCCGATGCACCTCATTTCCCACTCATGCCTGCAAGTGTACAAGTCCAGTAATGACCCCGCTGAGCTCCCTGGGAATGTGGAGCCTGGCCTTGAAACACACAAGGGAGAGCAATTGAGCTGCGCTTGCTGTCACTGCCTCCCTCCCAGGGCCTGGGAAGGGAGCAAAGAAAGGAGTTGTGTTGGGAATGTCTCCTGACTCAGCAGTAGCGTCTTCATTTGCAGAGGCACTGCTGCTGCCATTGCTAATAGGTTGTGGTAATGGAGAGGCGTCTCACAGGCAGGACGGTGGGAGGCTGATCAGCTCTAGCAGAAGAAGTGAGGTCAGTGGTAATGAGCGACAGTGAAGAGGAATGCAAATTGCAGGAGGATTTATGGAGCAGTTTCTGCTCAGTGAGCAGATTCCAGATAAGTGGACTGTTAATAAGGCAGCCAAGCTCTTTGGATGTGCCAGCTGTTAGATGGGGACCGACATGTTTTTTGACTGGCATTCACACAGGACCGAGTGCAAGGATGCCCACAGCACAGACAGCAATGCACACACATTCCCTCACCACACACATGTAGTGGTGGGATGGACCAGTAGTGACACATGCTGCTATGCTACATGGCAAGGAAATCTGAAAGAAAGCAGAGATGAGTGGCAGGGACTGCTTACCAGCACATGAGGGAAAACTAAAAAAGAGCGTGGCTTAGCAGGCTCAAGCCCTAACAAAAGCCATTTTTATCCTCTCTTCTTTTTTCAGCCCCTCCCTTCTTCCTTGATCTCAGAATATGCTATGTTGTTAGGTGAGTATCTCTCCCTAGCCCTCCAGAGATGAAGCGATCTGAAGGCACGCACAGCAAATCCCAGCAGAGCCAGGAAGGACAAGCTTACCTTCCCAACCTCTTGCCTGCTTGGGCTTGAGTGTCTCAGGAGCATTGCTGCTGTGAATTACTAATGGTAAGTGTCACAGTCTATGCTGAGGAATGCCACTCTCAGGCCATTCTGCTGTGTATTGGTGACATACTGGAAATCTTTTTTCTTTTAGTATTATTCCTTCTAAAAGCTGTGGGATTTTATCACAATAAGCCTCTCAGCATCAAGAGAGCAGCCAGTTTCTCAGCCATAGTGCTACCACCCTCAGCTGCTTGGTGTGGTGACACTTCAGAGCCTGCAAAACTTTCCTTCCCACCACTGGCCTTACACCTTTCCTCCAAGCAGTCTACCTGCCTGCAAATTGTTAGATCCTAGTCTTCAGGTTAATGAGGCCTTACGAACTAGCTGCCATTGAGCCCTTACTGTTGGTAGGAGCAAGCCTACCACAGCAAAAGAGGTGAACTGTGACGATCCACTCAAAGTGCTTGTTGTAAATCCTGAGTTGGGGCTGCTCCACTGGACTGTGCTGGGAAGGTCCTGCCTCAAGAAGCAGAGATGGTGGGAGCAGTCACTTCTGGAGGGAACATCCACAGGAGAGATGAACAGTGGTGGACCCTCTCTAACACTGAACAGCAGAGCAAGGACCCAAGCTAAGGGGCCTCCCTTCCCTCTTCTGAGCCAGCACTCAGGGCTCCCGCAGACAGCCATGCACTGGGTGATGTGACAAGGGAGCACAGGTGACATGAACAGGGGATCCTGGGTCATTCTGCTATTAGCAGGACCCCAGAAGCCGTATGTGCTTCTTGGCTTCCTGGAAGCACCAGATCTCTTGGCTACATTTAGGTGCATCCTTCTGAAGCAGCACAGGGTCATGGCACTGCACATCTGCATCTTAGCAGCACCACAACAGGGGAATGAGAGGCAGGAACCAAAAGAGCTAATTTCATCCTGAATACATGAGACTTGACAAGTCTATTAAAGGGATGGAGCCTACTGTGTCTCACTATGAAAAATTAGTGCTGTCCTATAAAAATACTCGAGATGGTGTGTCACTTAAGGAAAGGATGTCTTGAGGATAAAATCTTTTCTTAATAGGCGCTATATCATCAGGGACATACATACGTCAGGAGTGAGTCAAGGAGATTTGGACCCAGGAGCTGGTACCTCTCAAGTCTGACACTTTTAGGGTGCTCTGATTTGCTTGTCTCTTTCTGCTCAAATGAGGAGAAGCTGGAGTAGCCATGGGTCAAGTGAACCAAAAAAGGGTTTTTCTTGTTTCTTGCAGTGTCTCAGTGAAAAACCCAGTTAAGAGAAACAATAAGTTTGATTCACAGAAACAAAACTGTTTAAAGGTTTTCAGCAAAGTTAAAGTCAGTCACAACCACTTTATCTTGGGCCAATCCCAAACTGGGTCAATCCAAATAAAGTGTTTTATTTCTTCTCTGGATTATTCAAGCTGCTGCCTAATCTTTTCTTTTTAACATAGAGCAGTGTTAAAGCCATTTAAAAAACCAAAGATATTTCTGTGAAAAGAATGTCAAAATTAAAAATCTGAGTGTTTCAGAAATAAAACACTACAGTCAGACCCAACACATTTTGACATTAACAATAATTCTTATGTCTCTTCTCCCCTTGGGTTCTGGGGGATTTGGCAGTTTGTTTGTTTTGTAATAAAACTCTTTGCCAAGTTTGAACCAAACATATCCACAATTTTGCCTCTCTACTTCTGCACCACTTCTTCTAGTGCTTTTGCCTATCTCAGTTTGCAAGGTTGAACCTTCTTGTAGCACTGTGGACTGACTCAGTTGTAAAGATAGGAGAAAAAATGTTACACTGTCTCTTTTCCAGCATCTGGAAAAGCATGCCAACAATATGGAGGTGAATGATCACTGGAAAGGCAGGGATTGTTGTTCCAAATCTGGGTCCTTTACCCAGCGTACAAAGAGCTGAAACACACACACACACAGAATCGAGATATTTGTTGTATTTCAGCTCTGCGCAGAAAAAGGTGCTAGGCAATAATTTGCAAAGTTAGCACACCTGGTTATAGCCAGGTAATATTTATACCATTCCAATATATGACCACTCCTACTTACTTCATTAGTTCACTCCTACTTGAAGCTGTTGGAGGATTCCCTGCTTGTCTTCATTTAAAGGTACAGTGCATCTTAAATTAACTTCTCACGCTCAGATGGTAAGGGGCTTATTTGGGTAGGAGGCTTTTTCTAGCTAGGAGGTGTGGTTTTCACATTATAATGATATTATAATGAGATAGCTCAACGTCAGGGCATCAGTTTGGGGACTTTGCTGACTCTTCCAAACATGCTTATCCTCAAGGATTCATATCTGGAGGAGCTGAGAGGATTTTTTTTTTAATCCTTCCTTAAGCACTCATTCCTCTTACCTTACATAGCCATCTTCTTTCTGAGACTGCCTACTTTATGGTAAAAAGTGTCAGACAAACTTCGAACAATCAGTCATCAGGATGCATCCTACTAAGCTGGGCATCTTTACTGGATAAATGCAGAAGCCTCATAGGCAAAATAAAAATAGCTGCCCCCACTTGGTAGGTAAAGCCCTACCAAGAGACATGTGGCTTTAATAAGGAGAACGGCTGCAGCATTTCATGCAGTAATAGATGCATGCTGGATTGGTCGGCTCCCTCAGACATTTGATCTTCACACCTCAGGGATGTTCAAACAAAGCTTAACTCAGTACATTTTTCTGACCTCTTTTCTTGTAATTAAAGTGTAAAGATTTCTGCCAGCTACCTCTCTAGGAATGTTGTCTTCCAGACAGGCAGAGGAAAGAACACATATGACAGCTGGAAGAGCTCAGAGAAACCAAAGTGCTTTGTCTCACAAAAGAAAATACAAATGAGCAATCTGAGTGTCATCAAACCTGCTGTGAGAGAGAAAGAGAGAGAGACCAAGGTTGGATCAAATCCCCTGTTAGACCTTAAGCTCCCTGGAATTAGGCCACTTTAAGAAGAAAAGGGACTAGAGTTTAAAGGATTCAGAGAATTTCCCATTTCTTGAGACAACTCTGACCTTTGCAAAGAAAACTACAAAGAATCCAGAGCATAAAGGAATGAGACTTCTGTGTCTTTACTATTCTTTCCTTTGTTTTCCCTTCTCTCAGATTGCTTTGTTGAAAAAGATAATTGTGCTGCACTTTCTTGGAAAGATGCAGTTCTCCCTCAGTAAGACCTTCATAGTACAAGTGCCAGTACTGCTGCCCCTGGCCTGACAGAAAATCTGCATGGAGAATACAGCGGTGTGAGACTCATTAGTAAAAAAACTGCCTCCACAGTATGCTTTGGTATGGTCAGTGGTAGGTGTTTGCATTCTGGGAGCTGGTACTTTGTGTTCACTGATGCTCCACTCAGATCTGAACTGGGGTGAGGCAAATTCACCTGTTGATATGTACATGGTGCTTTTCTGTCAGTCTACCACAAAGGTCTACATCAGGGGTCCTCAAACTACGGCCCGTGGGCCGGATATGGCCCGTCAGGGTCCTCAAAGCGGCCCACAGGTATTTACAGAACTCCCTGCCGGGGGGAACCCAAGTAGCCGCAGATGACTTCCTGCCACTTAATCCGTGCCCTGGCCAGAGCCCGGGTCCGGCAAAGTTCCTTCCGTCCCTTCTGGCCACCCTTTCCAGACTGCGCGGCCGGGCTAGGGAGGGGGGCAGCGGCATCAGCGAGGTGGGCGACTCCCCTGTCGTTTTTTTTCCAAACTATAGTCCGGCCCCTGACAGTGTTTGAGGGACAGTGAACCGGCCCCCTGTTTAAAAAGTTTGAGGACCCCTGGTCTACATGCTTGGAAGAAAATCCAGCCATAGCTGGCTATAGAGAAGTAACTGGAAGTCACAGAATCACAAAATGGTAGGGGCTGCAGGGGACCTCTGGAGATCATCTAGTCCAACCCCATTGCCAAAGCAGGTTCACCTAGGGCAGGTTACACAGGCACACATCCTGACAGGTTTTGAAAGTCTCCAGAGAAGGAAACTCCACAACCTCTCTGGACAGCCTATTCCAGGGCTCTGTCACCCGCACAGTAAAGAAGTTTTTCCTCATGTTGAGGTGGAACTTCCTGTGTTCTAGTTTGTGCCTGTTGCCCCTCATCCTGTCACAGGGCATCACTGAAAAGAGACTGGCGCCATCCTTTTGACACCCACCCTTCAGATAGTAATAAACATTGACCAGATCTCCTCTCAGCCTTCACTTCTTCAGGCTAAACAGCCCCAGGGCTCTCAGCCTTTCCATAAGAGAGATGTTCCAGTCTCTTAATCATGCTCTCAGAGGGGAGATCATTTTACTCAGAGGGATGCACTGATCTTGAGCTTGGAGGAAGTGGTGCTTGAATATTAACCAGCTCTCTTGGGCCCCTCTGCCTTCTAGAGTCCTAACCCATGGGATTCCTCCAAGGAGGTCTTTGAAGAGGTCAAAATTAGCTTTCCTGAAGTCCAGGGTTGCAATCCTATTTATTGCCTTGCTTCTTTCTTGCATGATCCCGAACTCCACCATCTCACGGCCATTGCAGCCAAGGCTGCTCCGACCTTCACCTCCCCAACCAGATCTTTTTTTGTTAGTACAAGGTCTAGCAGCATACCTCTCCTTGTTGGCTCCTCCACCACTGTTGCCACTGCTGTGTGAACCACAGGAAAAGAGCAGAGCATGAGAAGAGAAGGGGAATTAAAGAGCCTTTTTGGTATGGAAAGAAAGAATATATCTTCTACATGCACAGATACAGAGAGCATTGCATAGTCACAGGACTACTGAGCACAGCACACCCATCATGTATACAGCAACAAATGTACTCCTTATGATACCCCTGTACCTTTGTACACACAGTTGCATGGGCACATAAGAGACTAGGGACACTCAGAGGGGTACCTGGAGATAGGAAAAATCCAGATGTGCACACTCACAGCAGTTATCAAAGACTCAGGTGCGAATAAAAACTTCTGTGGACATGCAGTCATTTCTACAGTGACAGACAATTCCAGGCACGCAGGCCTGGAGCCACACACATGATACAAGCTACCCAAGTTCTCTATGACAGACATCATGCACCATCACATGCACTCAGCAACATGCACGTACATGTTCCTCTTCCCAACACACTTATGTATATCTATATATCAGCACAAATCCCCTGTTCCAGATAGCTTTCCATACAGGCTCAGTAATAAATATTGATGCACACCTGTAGGTATTCCTGACCATGACCCACACATGCACAGGCAAGTGGGACATTTGCTCAGCCAGATGAAGATCAGTCATAGGTGTAAGAATCTGCTTACCAGACCAGTCAATGACCAGGAATCACAGCCTCATTGGTGAAGGTCTGCCTAGCTCCTAGGAACTCACCCCTTCTCTTTGACGTTCAGCTTCTTCATGAAGTTGGGGTTCTTCTTCGTCTGCAGAAGCTCTTTATATCTCTCCATCCCCCCTTCCCTCTGAAGCTCACTTCAGAGAAGAATAATACAGCTGAACTGGTAGCCTGTCTGATGGCTATCCCTTCATGCCTGCCCCTTGACCACTTGGACAAATGCACAACTACCAGCCAGTTGCAGCACAATCAAAATAGTCCAATAGAAGGTAAATGAAAGGGAGAAAAACTTCAGGGGTAAATCCCTCATTGGGTGCCAAGCAACTAAAATCAACAGCGTAACACCAGGGCTGAACTTGGCCCAGCGTGGTGTTTTGACGAACTATACCATTAATTAACAAATATCTCCCTAGCAGATCTCCTCTTGCAGCAGAGTATGCGAGGAACACACAGATCCATGTAAAAGCTCTATCGCCACCATTACATGCTGGAGAATAGCATCTAATTAATTATGATGATGGCAAAGATTAGATCCAAATTCCTCTACACAGTGTGTACACAGCCCAAATAGACAAAATAAATCAGAGCGCCGTACCCTAATCCAGGAGCTTCAGAGGATTAAATAGGTGCATTCTAATCACAGGCTCAGAGCAGCCCCACTCGGTATGTGCAGGACTGCCCTCATATGTGACCATGTCTAAGGGATCTAGGGAAAGGTATCTCGCTTCAGCTGAAAAACTTAATTTAGGCCTTGCTCACCTGCTGTCATTTATGATCTCCTGGCTTGCTCTCCCTCCCCAGATTTTAGCCTACACATCCTTGGCAAATTCCAGGGGTTATAATTAATCTCTCTCAGCCTCTCCTGCAATGTCAGCTGGGGAAGACACTAGTTTTCATTGCTCTACTGACATGCTGCTCTGCTGTGCTCTGTTGCTTAACAGTAGGCACACCAGTCTAGAGGTGACAGCATTGCAGACTGAAGGTGGGAAAGGGCTTGGTTTTTTTCCTGCCATGAAATTTTACTGAAATTAAGATGTTTTCTTTTTCTTAATTTTGTTAATATTAACTATATGAGAAGGCTAAGGGTACACTTCTCACAAAGCAAGTAGGTTTGTTCTCTGTCCATCATGAATGACTTCTAAACTCCGGAAAAAGAAACAACTTCTCAGAATGCAAAAGAAAAAAAAAATAAAGAAACATCTTTTCATGCAACGAGGGTAAAATTCATTAATTGTGTCATTAATCATTAGGTTAGCTCCACCCCTGGGGTGGCTAAGGCAAAATCAATCCTGTTACACCTGCTGTGAAACTGAGCTCTCACGCTACCTAAGAATAGAACTGGGTGGTCTAGCCCATGAAAAACACCACAATTTGTTGGAATGAAAAACTTAATTAATACACATTTTTTCTAAGGAATTTTTTTTTTTTTAACACAAGTGGAAATGTAGTAATTTTTCCACTTCTCCAATCCAAACAATAGCTTTTGACATTCCCTGAAACCAAACATTTCATTTCAGGATATTGTACTGAGTGTTCTGTAGCTTCTTTTCACTTGTGTTGGAACAGATGTTCCATCATTATTGGCTGCTCTTTGACTTTCACCCTGCACTATTCAGCTCAGTCAGAGTGGGTCTGTAGTATATTATTGGAAATGTATTTCAGGCAAGCAGACTAGTCCATCAGAGAGCCATATGTACAAGGGATCCAAACTACAACTCCCATGAGGCACTGCAGCCCCATGGGCAGGTGTCACTTGATGCCAAATAAATGTACAGCAAAATGCTTTGACTCATTTCAGCAAGTGCAAATGTTTGAATGAATACAAGTAAAAACATTCTGTTCAGAGTCTAACATTTTAAAGCTGTCAAATGTTGCTGTGCCTTATTTATGATAGCAAAGAAAATGGTGGTTTTCCTTGGAGAATCGTTTCCACAGGAAATCTCATGCTCAGGGCAGTTCTGGAAGCTAAAAGACTTGGTAAAGGCTTCTCTTCTCTTTCGCACAGGGTACATCTTCACTGCAATGAAGCTCCAGGATAAATTGCAGGAAGCATGGACATACATGACCTAGCTTGATCTCACATGCTGTTGATATGAGTTTCAATAAAGCTACAAGAAACCTGTATAAGTTCATCTGAGAAGCTATGTAAATAAACTGTTATCCCACACTAGCAGTCATGAAGCTCACCGCTAATTTAATTTAGTTTGGGTAGTTATTTCTATTCATCCTGGAATCACACCTCTGGCTTCAACATGGACATTATCTAGGAACATCCCAAATGGGTGAAATGAGGCTTTACAGAGGAATTTCCTGAGAGTAGTTACCCCACGCATGACCTTAAAGACAAGGTGGCAAGATACTAATGTAGGGTGAAAAGGAAGTATGGATCCTTAGGTAGGGCTGAAGAACTCCATCCACCTCATAAAAAATTTTTTTAAAAAAATATGTTTAAGCTAAATCCACATGTTCTTGCAACTCTTGTCTCCTTTTTTCATCTGTCTAAGATAAAAGGTATAATATAACCTTCCATCATTTCATCACAACCTCATGCTGTGAACCAGTCAATATTTTTTTATTATCACTTATTATCACAAAAGCTGCAACACTCACTGAGCCATCAAGTATGGAGCAAGGTCCCATTCCAGCTGATGCTGTACAAGCATAGATCAAAAAGACAATCTTTGCCCAAAGGAAAATCTAAATACAAGGCAAAAGAGTGGGTGGCTAGAGACAGATGGGGAAGAAGGAGGCAATGAGACCATACATGTCACCATAACAAGCAGACCTCTGTACACTGAGCACCTAACAGTTATCTTGCTTTTGGTTTGAGCTGGGTTATTTTGGCTTGTTTTCTTTGAGAGGGATGAGGAATATATGTTATCAAGATGGATTTGAGGGCCTTTGCAGATACTGGCAGGGAGAAGGGAAGAAGGCAGAAAGATGCTCTTCTGCAGACCTGACAAGTGTGTGACTGGTGCCAGCAAGGAGAATTGACAAGGGTACAGAGGTGACCTGCTTCAGCTGGGCAGGGAGGCCATAGTGGGCCCTGATTAAAAAGCAAGCTCACTGTGTTGGAGAAGGACTGAGGAAAGATGAACAGAGGGTTGTCAAAGCAGAGCGAGAGATGACAGACTTTGCAACACTGTTCTGCAAAGTCTTCATCAGCGTCCAAACAAAAAGTACTGTCACATCCAGGGGAAGAGAGGGCTTAGATCTGAGCTGAGGCCCTGGTTTAGAGATGCTGTACTTGAGAAATGATCTGAAACTGTAGAGCTTGGGGTGCATGTGTGTTTTAAATTTTTCCCTTTAACCATTATTCTGGGCCTGGCTACTCACAAATACCAGCTGGAAGGAAGAAGAGAAAGGCTGAACTTTCAGAGGACCCCTGATCCCAGTCCAGCCTGGGGTTTCAAGAGTGCTGATGTGCAAGTTAAGCCAACTGTAGGATAGAGGATTGTATTCTGAAATCTGAAATGCATTTCAAAGAGCAGCTTTCTCAGAGCTTTCTCCTGAAGTGAGCAGACAAGCATTTGGTCTGCCTCCTTTTTTGTTCTTTCCCTTTTTGTCTATATTTTTTTCTTTGTGAGGAAACACTGAAGCCAGAAGGATCTCTGAGACACCAGACCAGACCAAGCATGGGGCAGAATCTGCTCATTCCAATTATCTGGCAGTCTAATCATAAAAACATCACGGCGCACGCTCCATATGTCATTTTTATTGAATTCATTCAGGAGTTTCTCGATTAATCTTTTATTATTCCTTTCCAAATCCCAAGGTTCCCATAACAGAGGCTGATCAGCTAAAGCAATTCTCACACAGAGACGAAACAGTGAGAATTATCTTGGCTCTCACATCCTTCTGTCACGTCACCAGAATTCCCTATGGCCTCTTCTGCAAGCACCTCCCGCCTGAAGAAGACCTTAGGCTCTCAAAGCCTCTTAGCCCCCTGGTCCTCATCCCTCCAGGTAGGAGAGCCTGACCCAGCCCAAGGACAGTACTCAGGTACAATCTTAGCAGCACCCCATCTGAAGGAGGAGAAATGAACACTCTCATGCTGAAAAGAAAAAACAGGACCTTTTTCCAACATAATGCCTCTCCCTTATCTCTCCTTGAGAAAGCTGGATCTTCCATGGATCTATTAATGGCATCTCTATCCACACGATTTTTCGTGCCATCTCTGTTTATCTCTACATTAGCAAAATGTCACATGCAGCAGAGAAGCTATAGCACTCTTGTCCTCCCCAGCCAAAACTTCTTCTTCTATTCTAGCTCAATGAAAGAAGCAATAAAGGAGATTTCTATCCCACATCTGGGATGTGTCCCACCTGTGCAATTCACTTCAACTAGGCAGAATGAGACCTAAAGGTACTGAGAGCTTCCCTAGGCAGTGATGTTTCCAGTGAAAAAAATACTACTGGGAGAACAGGAGCTGTTTGTTATCTCTGGGGTGGAGTATTCCTGTCCCAGTATCTTGTTTGGCATCTTCATCACCACCTCATTAAAGCTTCAGCTCATTAATTAAATATTTAATACATTAAATGAGGTTCCTTCTGTACCAAGGAGCTGAAATCTTGTTGCTGGTGAGCGTGATGCTGTGTATCCTCCTGGGAGGCTCCAATTTGCCATACTAATTGCACGGAGACTCTTCAAAAAGCCCTATGCTGAATCTCAGCTGCTGAGCAAATTGTACACTCCATCACAGCAGGAGAGGAGCCTGAGCTGGGAAAGGCACAGAGCAGCAACTTACTCTTCTCCATGACCCCTGGCAGTCTGGGGACCTCACCGGTCTGATAGGACACAGTGCAAGGCAACAACCCCAAAACTGGAAACAACCTCCAGTCCTCATCTACATTGCTGTGCGATGTAAGATACAGCAATCCCCAGCTTTGCTAAATCCAAGATGAGCCTTGATAATTAGGGATGTTATGTGGGAACCAGTTAAAAGCTTTCTATTAGCATTTTAAAAGGTCCCACTACTGCACTGGAGCTTTCTACTCCTGTGATTAATATATAACATTAATAAAATTGGAGCTGTACTGCCAGTTGACTTAATGCAGCAAAGATGGACAGAAACCTCTGGTAAGAGCAGAGGTGCAGAGAGGGGAGACTGGAAGGAAGGAAAGGGGGCAGGAATCTCCCAAAACAGATGGGCTGCCAGTGGAACAGAAACTTGAACCAGCTGTAGAACCATATTGCTGCCCTACTCTGCCTTCATCTACACTTTCTTGTCCCCAGCCTGCTGTTTGCTTCCACCTCTGTCATTGTAGTGAGAAATCAACTATCCACGTGGCTGAGCTGTGATAAAGAGGGTTGACATCTCTGGCAAGAGAGGGCAGAAAAGCTAATTATTTCTGTAAACCTTTGTTCGGCTTCTTCCCCTGCCTTTCTCATAGATACCCATCCCTTATCATACTTATATGGAAAAATAAACAGCTGTCCTTCTTTCATTGATATCCACATAAAGCTAAGGATCCAAGCTCCCTGTGGAAACTACAATGGCCTAAACATAGTTTACCTTGAAGGCTGATTTCCTAGACTGAAGGAGGGACACATCATTACATTGAGAGCAATATCATACTGTAGTCCTGTTGGAAATCCAGTAGCTAAAATGCAAAATCTATGTAGAGATTGGGATCCCAGGCTTACAGCCTCAGAAATGTGGTTTTTGTAAGATAAATCCTCTATGAACACGTGTCAGAAGGAATTGGAAGGGGCTTGTCTTTCCATGTGAATACATGGCATCTACACATGTGAGACTTTTAAGATGAACATCTGGCTAGGAAGATTAGGTAAGGAAGCTTAAAAAGGAGTTTAAAAGGGTTACTGGGCTAGAGGTTTGAGGTGTGGGGGCTTCCCAGGAAGGTGAAAATGTAGGTGGGCTAAGGTTTTACTCTGGGAAGACAAAGAGGAGGGACAGTAGAGAGAACACAAATTACAGTAACAGGCTGAAGTACTGAATACCGATTAAGAAACAAGCAGAAGGCATTAGGTTGTCTGTGTCTGGTTTGGATGCTCTTTAAAGAATGAAATCAGGCTGCTAAACAGGGCCATCAAAGATCTACCTTACACAGTGAAAGAGAGGTCTTCCTCCCTGTGACAACTTGAAGTCTCAGAGTAGGTTTGTCTTGGCTACAAGGCACTTGCCTCAGACTGTATCTTCTGTCCCTGCTCTTCAGTTGCCTTTTCCAAGCTGAGTTCCCCACAGTTTAAGTGGGAGAGGCCCTCACATGCTTGGATCTTGAGTAGATCCAGCCACATCATCCCCCTCTTCTCCATTAACCAGAGGGACCAAGGTAATGGAGGAGAGAGACACATACCACAGGACATAGGTCACTGGGCAGGCCTCCATAGGTCACCCAAAGGGACTGGCTGTTGAGAAATCAACTTCTCAGAGCACATGCTGGGGTAGGCAACTCTTGCCGGCTTCTTTCTGGCCTGACACTTTTTAAATTTCTATTTTAATCCTCCTTTTAATGCTATGTTAAGAAAAAGAAGCTCTATAAAAATAAAAAAGGCAGAGAGATGGGGACAATATTAAAAACCGCTGAAGCATTTAGGGAAAGACAGAAGTGATTGTCCTTTGGGAGGCGGAAGCCATGGAACACCCACCTGAGAGACCTTCTGTGGCAGCAGAGAGCTGCTTTCCCCAAGCGTGGAACGTAAGGGAGGGTGCTGGCTTCTTTCTGGACACCAGAGTGGAAGCAAAGTGCTTGGACACTGGCCAGTGAGTGCACAGGAACCACTGCAATGGGTACAACAGGTGAAGAAATTATTCCACAGTGAATAAAAATACCTCCATGGAGTTAGATGCCTCTTGGTGCTTAATAAATAAGATATAGTGCACTGACAGTGGACAACACTTTGAGGGCTATTTGGCCATGGTAAGGACCGTTAGCTACAGATATAGGAAGTAAATCATGTAGACAACACAGGCCTCATCCAAGACCATGTTGCAAATCTGTGACAAAATTGGGGATCCAGCCCAAGACTGCTGACATTTGATGTTCTGCTCTGCTCAGGAGATCTACACCACCTCTCACTAAATCCAAGTGCCAGGTACAAGCAATACTATTGAAATCAATGTTGTTACACTATCATACATTTTGTAGAACTGTAAAGGAGTTGAAAGGACAGAAGGTCTTCCTTAGCCCAAAAGACAAGGTGGGGAGGAAAAAGGCCTATAGGTAGGCTAGGTCTGGATAAAGGAAAGTTTGCTCATATGAATTTTAGTAGGTGGAAATATGAGTCCATCAGTCTTCACAGTCCTCCATTAGGCCCCTTCATAACACTAAATTCACCTGAAAACATACACACTTGAAAAATCTCAGTGGTGTCCAGCCAAGCATCTATCTTTCTCCAGATTGCTTCAGAGAACATCATCTCCCAAAGATGATGAGAGAGTCAGAGATCAATTTTCTTTAGGGAGAACAGTTTTCTGTTAATTATTCTAGAAAGAACAGTTCTGATGCTGCAGATATTTCTCAAGTAAAATCCCTGGTGTGGTAGAGTATAAATACCTGATCACATATAATCCCAATCCATATTTCATGAACATAAATTACAAGGCCATTTGTAGTGGATTTTGGAACAAAGTCTGAATGTCCAGGAACACAGAATGAGATGCGTTTGAAAGCAGTGTCAATATACCCCCATTACATGGAAGTGAGCATGCACCCTGATTTCTATTTGGCAAAGCTGCTGTGATATGTACTGTCCAAAGCCATGGTTTACTGGGGAAGGGGGTGAAGGTTTGTAAAAAATGTATATATATATTTCCCCCTTCTAGCTCTTTAAAATATAAATAGCTAAGGTTTACAGTTGTTACCATTTTGGATTGACACATTGTATTTGTTGGATCTAATACTTTTCATGCCCTTTCTGCTGATACTGCGGCTGTGCATGAAAGCTGTAATAACTTAGGTAAATCCCAGACCACTCTTAAATAAACACAAGCTCTGGGTTATGAACATTTCCTTCTCAGACTTTTTGGGGCAGGGAAGAAGGATAGTATTCTCCTTTGTTCCAACTTTTCTTTCCAGTAATAATGAATTGTTTTAAAAGACACTTACCATCTGCTTTTTATACTCCAGATCAGAATTTCACCTTCTCCCCCCATAAGACTCTTGGTTTTAAGGCTGTTCTGTCATAAAGGACAGCAGCCAAAACTTTCCCAAGGTGTAATCCAATGAAGTGATACTAATGGAGAATTTGGTCATACAGGATTTAAAGCCCATTAGATACCCAGCTAAAAGTCCTGGCTGGGGTGAGAAGGTATGCAATCCATGCCCGTGCTAAAATGACAGCCATGATCCTTTCCCATCAACAATCCATGCTCTAGCAATTTATTGCGTTTGGATGCAATTGCTGGCAATGACTTAACTGCCAGCATGGACACGACAAATCACTTTCAGCATCATGTCAGCTCTCTGTGATTAAATTGTGGATCTTAGAAGGCCCAGCCTCATGAGGTCTGCATATAAGGACAGACAAAGCCAGCCATGGGTGTTGCCAGGACCACATCCAGGCGTGAAATGAACAGGGACACAGCTCTGCACAGACACAAAACCATTCCTGTGCCCCATGACTTGGAGCGTGATGTTGGGCAAAGTTAATGAGGGGGAACAGACCTGTCTGAGCCCTCTTCTTCAACCTGTGTGTGAAATTCATGCCTGAATGTTACACAGGGAGATGCCATCTGTTTAGTCTGGGTCAAGGATATGAATTGCCCTTTGAACAGGGCAATTCTAAGCAAGGAAACAGAGGAAGACGAAAGCTAAAGCTGGAAGCAGGGAGCTAGAAGGGAACAACTTTTTGCCCCTGTGGGTCTAGTCCAGGTGGGATCAGATGGGAATATGAGAAGTAACTGCCAGCTGAAGTGAGCATGGATACAGGTGCCTCAGGACCCTGTCCTGAGAACAGGAGTGAGGAAGAGTAGGAAGCTCCTGCCAAATGTGGACCAGAGTTATGCCACTAGAAGAAAGATTAACTAATGGATAAGGAGCTGATGGTAACACCAACAGCCAGGTCAATCAAACCACTTTGAGCACACAGTAACAGTATTTATCAGGTGCCTACATGCTACCCAAAACCATAGTTCCTAACTGCTTTCTACAGATGGTGGCAGATCATTACGGTTAGCCTTGTGCTTGTTTGCCCAACATACTATCCACAGTACATTAGCTACTTCACTGTATAGATGGCTAAAGAAAAAGCAGAGTTGTGTGAAACATCTAGAAAACACACTCTGCAACAGAAGACTAGTTTAAACAAGCCTGGCCTTCCCTTTTGTGTCCATAAACACCTGCTGTGATGGTTCTGCATGAGTCCATGCAGTGTTTTGCAAACCCAGAATAGAATATATTTTGAAAATTAATAGAAGTTGTAAATTAACAAAAGCAAAGACGGTGGAAGTAGCCAAGAGTGAACTGCCCTTCTCCCCTGCACGGATAAAATGAAGCTAAAGGCAGACAGAGCATAATTCTCACTTTAATTACACAGGCATCACCCGGAAGACAGTCCACAGTCTTTCAGAGGGCGTTGGTATGATTGTGATCAAAAGCTGCCCAGAGGCTGCTGAAAGTGAAACTAGCTCCTGTTCCTTAAATATCACAAATTTCAAAGAATAGCTGCAGTAAAAGCAGAACTATGGTCTCAGGTGGAAGATGCAGGATTACTCAGATTCCTGTATCAAACCTACCCTTAGCAGTAACTCTAACACTGTATATTAATCTAAACAGATCTGATACACAAATCTGTCACAGAACTTGCCCAGGGTCTTTTTTGCCCCTCCAAATAAAAATAACAAACCTGACATGCTCCTTTTGATTTCATTTTCATTGTATATAATATGAACATTTATCTTAAGGTCTACAAAAGACAGAGGCTGCAGCCTTTTCGTGGTACGAGTAGAAGGCCTGTGACTCACTGAGCTATCATCTGTTGACTGAAGGTGTAAGACAGACCAGATGTCTACGGGGTTTACTTGAAAATGCTGCCTGCAGGGCCTGCAGAGCTGCCTGTTATCAAATGCACTGGGGAAGGTGCCACCTTCTCAGACCAGTGAAATTGCTTCTGTGATCATTCCCTAACCTGCAGCAGTTGAAACAAAGCAGATTAGAGCTGAGTGGGACCATTTTGATGGGCATTGCTTTGGCAAATCACTCACACTAACATCTGTGTGGCATAGCTGGCTTCAAAGTGTGGGCAACCTCTGCCACGGCTCCAGCTGGATCCGGAAAAGGACATGCACTCTGAATCAGACTAGGAGTAATCATCTTATTTCTAAAAAAACCCAGAAGCTTCCGTTTTATATAATCCCTTCATCTTTCTAGCTACTTTCCTGTCTCCCAGGACACACTGCTGCCAGTTTTCAGAGGAATGGTCGCACACTCCTGCAATGAAGTGGGAGGCTTGCAGAGGAGGCCTCCAGATTTCCTGCCACAGTGCTGAAAGGTGCAGAAGTTACATGGGGAAATACCACACTGTCTTTCCCCTCAGAGTCTAGGGGGCTCAATTTGGTTGCTTAAACACAGTCATCTAGACCTATGGGATAATACTCACATGACCTCAAGCTACCACCCTAGAAGGGCACAGGTGTCCTACAGGTCTTTGGTAATCCGCAGCTGTCTCAGATACCCTAGAGCATCTTTAGTGGAAGAGGTAGCTATATTTACACAACTGAATGGAGCTATTAGCTCAGCAATTCAGAATTCCTTTCTGACAATGGTTACGGCAAGCATCAGCCAGAGGCAAAAGTTGCCAGGCCATATTCAAGGAATGCATTTTAAAACGGTATGTGAAAGAATGTGGGCACCTGAGGAAGGAGGTTCTGCATCCAAAAGGCCAAATGATGCAGCTAGACACAGACTGGGACTTTCAAAAGCATTTAGCAGTCAGCACGCAGGATCCTAACTTCTGCTGAAACCAGTGCCAAGGTAATTTTAAGCATCCTGCTAGGTACCTTTGGTGCCTTTCAAGACTCCAGCTCCTTATACTGCATAGGAACACAGAGCTCCAAGTGGGAGCAGAGTTTATAACCCCTTAGATGGAGGTCTGGCACAAGAGTAGTCAGGCGGAAGAGATAAGAGCATACAACTACATCCTCTGCAGCTAGTGCTGCACAATACTCTGCTAAAGGTCAAAAAACATATGCAGCTAGGCAAGCCAGGCAAGGATGGAGCCACAGCTTTGCTACCAATACTGCACAATCAGCTCTGGTAATTACTTTCTAGGAATACAATAGGAAAAAATAATTTCACCTCTTACCCCAGGATGTAACTTTTTTTTTTCCCAGTAGTGGGGCCTTAAGTTTAAATACATTTCCAAAGAAAGAAAAGTCAGCCCTCATTTCACTCCTCCTCACTCCCCAAATTATTCATTCCCTCTGCCAAAGCACAATGACTTGTATGTATGTCTTCTTTATTTTGTTAATGGCTCTTACCCAGTCAGAGGCAGGGAAGGATGAGGCCAACGCTAGGCAAATGGATCTGACCACATGTCTTTCACCACTGCAATACCAAATAACAAATACACTTAGGAAATTCAATTAATGGGGAATCCACAGGTTGCAGCTTGTTCATAAGCAGCACTCATTAAATGTGTTAATAAATACACTTGTAAAATTAAAGTTTGTTCAACTTAAAGCTGCACCGATTAGACAAGCAGCTGTTAAAAGTTTGTTCATCTCTCCCAGATTAGTCAAACAAGAGGACAGACAGACAAGCAGACAGGCTGACAGACAAACAGATAGAATTGTTCCTGCAAACCTGGAAGTTGCATTTTCAGGGAAGCTGTTTGGGTGAAATCAATAAACCAATTTCTGGAAGCCGGAGTGCTGCTAGTAATTAGAAAAAGGCCTCTGCAGCCACCCCATGCTCAGCTGTGAGATCTCCCTTCATGGGTTTCAACGAGAGTGAAATTGAGTGACTTCAATAATTTCATGCCGGGTTATGGGAGGGAGGTGAGGAAGGGTGAGTTCCCAACCATCTAATAGGTCTCTAACAGCTCGATAATTGGCCCATCCCGTGGGTGATTAAGGATGAAAATAACTAATTTCCGCTCATCTTACAGACTAATCAGATCACCTCACCCCTATCATTTTCTCCTCTAGTTAAAGAGACAGCTTCTTTCTTTCTGGCATCAAAGGGTGGCAGGATGCAATCATTTAAGTTAGTAAAGAAGGTAGTTCACCCCAGGCTGGAGTTAGTGCATTTCAGATACCAGCTCTTCAATTGGTTGCTCTGTAATATATTTTTTACTTCTGATTTCTGCTGCGGTGCTCCAGCCTCCTCAAATGCAGCATAGGAATCCTGCTTCATGAACTGGGTGCTGCACACTGGAAAAGACATATAGGCTCAAACCTGTGCACAAATCTGGATGTTGCAATGCTTGGGCATCCTCCCTGTCATTGACTCTTCCTAGCCATGCTTTCAATAGCATGCATGGGAGGAAATTCCTTGTCAGAAAGGTCTTATTTCAGCACTATTTCTGGCCCAAACCTCCCATATAGATAGAGTACGTTAGATATGAGGCATGTATCCTGTGCAGCTCCGCTGAGGCTTTTTGGCCACCAGAAGCAGGCAAGAGACTACAAAGATGAGATAAGAGCTGGACAAATCCCACTCTTTGCACTGAACTATTAAGCAGTAATCACAGATGGAGAACTCCCGCGCTGGAGCTGAATCGGGTCCGCTCACTGGCATAATCCTGTTCATTTGCAAAGAATGCCAGTGTCAAGTCCTATCTCTGAATGTAGCAGAAACCATAATAAACAGCAGTTTTGTCCCTCATTATTTTCGGGTCTGCTTCTCCAGTTCTATGTCTAACACATCCTATCTACCTGCTTGTTTTTAGTACCACATTCACAACTGCTTTCCTCCCTTCATTTTATACCTCCTTTTGCTGCTATTACTCTAGAAACCTGTTGGCTCTCATAACACTTGCCTCTTGCCTTAAGTGATAGTCTTTTCTTCACCTCCAGAAAGAACAGATGCATTTTGCCTGGAAGGAAAGATCCAAGTCACAGCCACCAACTTTCTTCATATCCCTGCCAAGAAGAATGTCACTGTTGTGGCTTCTCTATGAGACTTCATTCGTGACTCCTGCTATGAAACTAAAAAGTCACACCCTCCTCAGAAGCAAGCCACTGATGCACACATAGCACTACACACACATTCACAAGAGATGAACAAGGCTATAGGTATGACAAGCCAAAACTTCTTACCACTCATGGTGCTCTCATGAAAAGCATGTTACTAATGTATGCATGTGTACGCACACACACACATAGACAACATGTGGCTCTGTCTTGCCTGTCCTGCTACACTTTCTCTCGAGAGCAGTAACTGCAGCTGGGCTTGCATCCCTCCTCCAGCATAACACACCACATTCACTCACAGAATTAATCCGCCCTGAAAAACCACTTCTCTCACATTTCTAAATCTCTTGGCATAAAACCCGTTATTCTCTTGACGTTGGGCTATTCAATACCTGTCACTTCCGTCCCTTGGAAAAAATTGACTTCCGAGTGATGTTATATGATAAGCAGTTATATACTGAGACTTCTAACCAGATGGAGCCCTTCCATCACTGGAGACAACACAGAGCACGTGGGGCAAATGCTTGCTGTCGCATAGGCCCTCTGCTTAGTGCCTTGCAGAAGGAGCTGCTCCTTGCCTCACAAAGCCCTGCTGTTTGAACCTGCTCTACAGCTTTGAGGAACAGACTTTCTACATGAACATCTGCAAAAATCCCAGTGCTGGAAATGCTGGTGCTCTCTAGAGCATATGCAAGTGTCAGATTCAAACCCTCTCTTTTTTCTGCTATCTCATTTTATCAATTTATACCTCATCTCTCAGGCATTATCACTGGACATAAATCTGGCCCAGTAGCTCTTGGGACTGGAACCAGACCCCACACACTGTTGCAAACCTAGAAATGCATCCATAGCCTCGTCCATCTCACCCTGAGGAAACCCTCACCTCTCTTTCCAAACAAAAAGGATGTAGGCCATTCAACACAACAGAAAAACACACATGCCTCCAGACTGCAAAGCAATACAGAACCATGGTACACATGAGTTTGGACTGAAAGTAAAGCAGAGTTAATATGTCGCTGAAAGCGAACAGCAAACTGTAGAGGGAGACTGACTATGGCCAAGACATTAGGACTCAATACATAGTTTTCTGGTTAGCAGGTCCAAGAAGCCTCAGGATGTCACTCATGCTTTGCAACTGGTTGTAGGCACTTCTGTTGATTCACTGCCCTGCCCTGATTGGCCAGCACAGAGCACTCTAGTTAGGACTCACCTCAGTCACCTCCGTACTCCCTCACCATCTTGTATTTTTATGGGAGTTGCAGGACCCTTCAGAGGTCAATAATAACTAATATTATTAGCTAATGGAAGCACTCAAAATTGGGAAAGGAACTCACACTTTCAGCATCTTAAAGTAGAGTATTCTGGGTTGTAAAAACAGCTCACTCAGCCAGCCATTTGTCATGGAGCTTAGTTCTGCCATAAAACGCTAATCAGCCTGAACAGTCACGTCCCCCCTGCACCATATCTTTTTATGATCACATTAACATGGTCGTTAGGAAGAGGGGACTCATATGGACACAAACATGTACCACAATCATTTATTTCCCCCTCAAACTCCATCCCTAGTGACTCTAATTCATTTGCAGGAAGCAGTTTCCCTTCCCCTCCATTGAAGTAATTCCTGGTTTCCAGAAACCCAGACGTGCCCAAACCACAAAACTGTTGTGTCACCATATTGCATCACTTGTCCCCTGTGAAAGATGTCATAGGAGCAGATAGAGCCATCTCCTCCATAAAGAGCACACACATGCTCCCTGGGATCTTCACAAGGAGTCATGTCATGTGGATCACTAGACGTGGTTACCTTTTGTTTGGAGTAAGGACCTGAGAAATATTTGATAAAAGTCATCTTTTGCCTTCAGATATAAAACCCGATTCTTCTGTATGTGATACAAAGATAGAGCTGTGAATAAAGTTTGGTAATTCAGATAGAGATACAGGTCACTGCCACTCAAGATAAGAGAGGACTGAAGTCAATTTTAGGAGTAGATAGCCAATCTCTAGAGGGCACCTTCATCTACACAGGCTGTGTGATGCAAAGTTAAGGAGATGAAATAACTCAGAGCAAAGACCACAGCAACATTTTTCTTATGGGTGTAAGCCCCTAACTGGCCATGGAGACGAAGACCCCCACACCTGCATTCATGGCATCCAGAACAAAAGCACTGCAAACAGACCCAGGGTGTTGTCACTGCATCCTGCTTGCTTAACTCCTCTTCTTAGCAGACTTAGCTGCATTCACTTGGGTGAAACAAGAATAAGGTAGTGGTATCTTTAGGGCAAATGATTTCTTTTTTCCTAACTCTTTCATTTTCCCCCATCAGTGAGTTGTCCCCTCCTTCCATCTCCTATTCACTCTCTATCTCACTGTATGCAAACCACAATCCCTCTTTTCTTCGTTCTGCTTTATTTTCCTGAACACTCATTAACTACTCACAAAGGACCGTGCCTGGCGGATCGGAGCTGCAATTATCTCCTGGTTCTGACCCGTGTTCAGCGGTCAGAGATTAGCATCAGCAATAATAATGGAGTGTGAGATGCAGGCAGCTGCATGCTGGGGATTTGACAAGTATCCAGACTGTGAGAGCCAGCATGAGGGGAAGGGAATCCACGCAGGAGGCTGTGTCCTCCGGACAGTAGATGTGGATGCTTCGGTTTTGTCACTGGGGAAATTCCAACACATCACTTACACTTGTTAAGGGAAGATGATCAACTTGTCCTCCACTATTCTACCTGTAATTCTTGCCTCTACTCCCATTCATTCTGGTGTGTCTATGGACTTAAGGCAAGCAGGAGATCATTCCTGCTACAGTTACCTTTCTGACTGAAAACGTTTTTTTCATTTGCAAAAGTGCAAAAATCACCAGGAAAACAGATCACCAAGTTATGCATATTAGTGAGAAAATATTTCCTAGACTGCTAAAAGAAACAGTCCTGCCTTTTCCCACCCCCAGTAAAGGACAGAGAAAACATTAGACTGACTTTACTGACTTCTGGAGTGCTTTCCCTGTGCACCTGTGCACCTTTCAGCCCTTCGGTCCACTCATTCATCTGTTTAAGATATCCATCCATCTCCACTGTCTCAGTGCACTACACTGCAATTAAGATTCCACAGCAGCCTTCATTGTTGGTCTCCTCCTCATTTCTCTTAGCTTTGTTTGCTAAATTATGTTGTTTTGTTTATGTATGGGTTTATGATTTCTTGGTTTCAGTTACTGCAAACAGGCTCTGACAAACAGGCAAGTCCTGTAAAATGCTTGGAAAAACAGTCAATCTTCAGCTCAGTTTTACCTCCTCTATCCATTAACACTATCAAGGTGGTCTCTGTGTCACATCCTTGGCTGAACCTTCATAACAAAAAATCCAGGGTGTCAAAACTTTCCCATCAATCTTGGAATTTGTTTGTCACTTAACACCTTCTGGATCCTACAACTTTTTTCCCCTCAATGGGGAGTTTGTGGACAAGATTTCTAAGTTCAGGGATGTATGAGTTCGGGATGAAACTTCACCTGTTTATTTATTCAGAAACAACATTACAGGCTTAGCTGGTAGACAGCAAAAACCAATAGATGTAGGTACAGCTATTAAGAGACTGGCTTTCTCAATGTGAGAAGGAGATATGATTTTGTACATACTCCTTTCCAGTTAAGATGCTTGATCCACTCTTGATCTCATTTGAAATATCCAGTCTTCTAGAAAACAGGGAAATAATTCTCATCAGAGCAAACTTTTTCAAGAGAAGACTTCAAAATTGTCCCACTTCTGGCTAGCTTAGAAATAACACAAGAATATACCCTATGAGAGCATATCAGTGCTCCCTGAATCTGGTATCTGCTGACACCTGGGGATGTGGAAGTACAGTGATAATGACACATACACAAAAAAAAAGATAATTGAAACTTTCTGAACCTCAAGCTGTCCAGCTTCAGATTTGGAGGAAATTCAGATTGATTTTTATTGTAGCTGATTAACTCTGTCCTAAAAATATCCCCAACTATAACACTTTTGAAAAATGACAAAAGAAAATTCTCAAAAACAATTGCTTGAGTTGTTAAATCTTTGCAGTTAAAATCCTCACACTACTTTTATGCACTGCTTTAAAAATCAAAATGATTTTTTTTTACTGGCACAAGAATTTTGGCAGTTAAATTTCTGTAGGCAAGTATTTACACCAGGAGCTCCTACGTGCTTGATGCCCTTAAATAAGAAACAATATTGTGAGTTAGCTGACTAATTACACCTGCAGATTGAGTGAAGGCAAAAAGAGCTATGCATTAGAAGGAAAAAAACCCCAGAAGGCAAGGTAGCAACATTCCACTTAAACACAGATTTGAGTAGAACAATGCTCATATCTGTTCCAATCTGCCAATTTCAAAGGCAAAACATGCTCAGGAAGATTTGTAGCAACATCTACAGTTTTTACCTGGAGGAACGCATGCTCCATGCCAACCACAGATAAATTTTATCATGTAAACCCTTTTTAGTTACTAGAGCGAAATCATTAATTGATCATTTATTGCCCCCTTAGAAATCAGTAAATTGTCACCTCTGCTCTTGTCCTTGCTGTTCAGAAAAGCATAGGATTTTGCCACTGAATGGACAAGGGAGGTAACCCTGGTGCATCACATATATGCAGCCCTCTGCCTATATTAAGTCCAAGGCATGCTGCTAATGCTGAGTGAAAGTCTACACTCCCACACACTAGTATTCCCATTTGGTATGTGAACAGAGGATGCTGCTTTGCAGGGCTGTCGATCCAGCATGAAATTCACTTCGGAAAACTGCTTTTAAAGAAGAGAATATCTGCATGAGGGAGGAGAGAAGACAGGGAAAATAAATCTCCTGGTACTTTCATTTATTATTTAAAGCAACTGTTATTTTCTCCCTCACTTTTGCTTTCAAATTTGATATCTGAGAGATAAGAGTTCTTCTACTAGGCACCACTGGGGGAAACAGGCCGTGCAATCAGAGTTTTAGAGAATGCTTCATTCCAGCATTTCAGGCAGGAGGAAGGTCCAGAGGAGATGGAACAAGCAGCAACAGACAATATGAAAGACTTTGAAATGCAGCTCTAATCTCTGCTGGTTCAAACCTCACACGAGTCACTACTTCAGGTGCCTATGTACTTCGTCTAACACTACGAAATACAAAATGCAAGGAAGGGAAAACTAGGAAGTGGGGTCTTAACAGAAGGGAATTTACTAGGGCTCCTCCTGCCAAACACCATTACAGAAAGCCACTGTAATGACCATCCGACTAGTGCACTCAGCTCCCCGCACCTCTGAAATGGTCTTCTTGTGGTTCATCGCTGACTGCTCTGCTCAGGTCAGGACTCTCCAGGTTGCAAAATACAAACATTAAAGAAGCTGCTGTGCTTGACTGCATCCACCAGTTTCTTCCAGAAGTTAACAGCCCTGTTCCTCAGAGGACCTGAGATGGTGCTGTGTGAGTAACTGTCTTCAGTGAAAAAAACCACAATCTGGGCTCAGAACTTAGGACCTTGAAGTCAGCCCTGGTGATACTTGGTGCAGCATCATAATTGAACTTTGCAGCTTGTCCTGTCCCTGTAATAAACTAAACAGGAACCTGGATCCAAACATGCTTTTTTGTGCATTTACCTTTTTGAGACCAGTAATTAGCCAAGGGTAACTCATGCACTATTAGAAAAGGCCATCAGATAAATGCAGACTGCCTAACCTGGTGTGCCTTTACAAGACAGGATAAAAACAGTGTATCATGGGATTTCAGGTACAGAGTACAGCATCAGCAAGCTGGAGGGGAGAACATTATTAATGAAGCACTTTCACTGAGCTACTTGATAACTTTTTATGAAGCGAGTGGAGTCTGGAGGATACGTTAACTTTGCACATACATAGAATGGGCAAGCCTTGTGACTGTTAATGGCTTTGTTAAATCATTTCTCTTAGCAAATCTGTCTGTAATAAAGGATTGTTGCAACTTCTCCCATTTTTTAAGCTGCTTCGAATCTTACACATGGAGAGTATTAAGTGCTGGCATTACATCTGCAAAATTAAGGCCCTAAAAAGGTCAAAGTCATCAGTTTAATTTTTGCAAAGAGGATTGAGCAACACTGGGATCTAAGGGTATCCGATTAGTTAGATCTTATAGGTTTTTTTTCTGTTGTCTACTCTACCTTATTTTGACTATTTCTCTGCCAAAGGTTTGTGGTTAAGTTAATTTTGTGGTAGCATAAGATACTAGACTGCCAAACTGCAAGAGTAAAGGGATCCTGCCATGTTTAGTTCTGCAAGCAGTATCAGCATTATCTTCTCTATCCATTATCCTATCTCTCTTTCCCTCACTCCCTTCCTACACTAAAAACCCCCACAGCAATTAAATTGAGAAGAGATTCATGGAAGGAAGAAAAATTCTAATCTTTTCATCCCATTCAGTCCCAGCCTTTTCTGGCTAACTGCCCAACAGGAAGGCTATTTAGACCAGCTGTTTCGTTTTTTTGTTTTGTTTTTGCTTTTTTTTCAGAAGGTGGGTAAAGAGCTCTGCTTTATCTCATCTACCCATCTGATAGGCAACTAATCAGTCATCAAATCATAATGATTTTCAGATGTGGAGCAGGGTCAGAAGCCAAAGGTGAAAAGCATTAGACATCCTGCCAATTTGCATACGTGTAGCCACATGAGTGCTTGAGGTCTGAAGGTTAAAAAGTCACATCCACCAAAACAAGCACGAAAAATGGAAAATGTGAACAGAGCAGCCTCTGTTTTGACCATCAGCTCTCTCTCCAAGTCACAGAATGGTTAGGGTTGGAAGGGACCTTAAAGATCATCTACTTCCAAAACCCTCTGCTATGGGCAGGGACATCTCCCACAACATCAGGCTGGCTCAAAAGTTGTTTCAAAGAAGCAGAAATATTCAGTGTATTGACAAATAAAGAAGACATCCTCTACTCCAGCACACTGTCAGTATGCCAACCATCCCAGCATCAGAGGAGAAAGTAAAGAGTTAGCCAAGCCCTTTTAGTGTGCTACAATTACAATAGCAATAATTTTTCAGAGCATGCTAAATCTAAACCCTTCAAGAAATCTATGGCCCCTGTCACCTTGGAAATCCCAGCTTCATCTGATCAGTACGGGGAGCCCTTGTGTTATTTATCACACAGAAAAACATTGTTCTGCAAAACCATCAATCCAGCCTGAAATTCAGCGTAGTGAAAGAAAAGGAAATCTGCATGGTGGAAAACAAAGGCAAACCAAAAACCTCTCAAAGGTAGTTGGCACTAGAGGGAGCAAATATGTGGTTGTTCTATCTCAAGGCAGGGGAAAGGGTTGTCTATGGTGGGCAGAGGAGGAGGGGAGAAATAAACATACTGGAGAAGTGGTTTTACCAAAAGCATTCAAGGTTAGGTTTCAGAGCAAAATTTTAAAAGTCAATTAAGATGAACAAGATCTCTGTATAACCCTACAGAGGTGTTTCAGGCTGACTCTAAATGAAAGTGGAAACCACTACTCAGAGTTGACTTACATAGGTTTAGATTTTCCTTCCCCTTCCAGTAGCAGGGCTAGAAATGGACAAGACTTTCTATTTCACTATCAAAATTTATCACAGAGCATGTTTTCAACAACCAGTGGACCGTACAAACAGTTCGACCACCCTCACTCCTTTTAACCGCATAGACTTTGGAGTACAGTCCTAGAGGGCAAGGGGGTCCAGGAAGGCTGGACCTTTTTCAAAAAGGAACTCTTAAAGGCCCAGG
>JAVSBS010015817.1:75260-87292 GCA_033124195.1 Coracias cyanogaster
GGTTAGAGAGATGCTAGGAGAAAGGTTGGACTTGATGACCCTGGAGGTCCTTTCCAACCATAATGATTCTGTGAAACAAATAATCTGCAGGTTAGTTTCAATTCATGTTGCTTTTGGTTTTGTTGACTGCATTTCTTTTGGTGTCCTTGTAGTTAGTTTCTGGTTGCAACCACAAGAACTGTAATGATGGCTAAGAGAGCAGGCAAGTCTGTGCTAGTGCCATCCAAGAGATTAATTGGCAGTGGGCACAACAAAAATACTGCAGCCAGCAGAGACTTTTGGAGACTGAGGGCATGGTTTCTGTGATCCACTTGGCCTTCAGCAGCCTGAGGGCCAAGGAGCTTGGTTCAGGCTGTCTGCAGTACAGCCTCCTAATACAGTTCTTTCTGATGGCAGCAAAAGGGTTCTGCACATATGCCAGCCTAGCAGGATTGATTATTTGCATTAATTAGTGTTTACAGATTAAAAGAAATATGTAGTAACTATTGTGCACCTATATTATTGTTAATCATAGAATCATTTAGGTTGGAAAAGACCTCTAGGATCATCTAGTCCAACCTTCATCCAACATCTACCTGACCCCTAGACTATGTCTTGAAGTGCTACATCTACTTGTTTTTTGAACACCTCCAGGGATGGTGACACCAGCACTTCCCTGGGCAGCCTGTTCCAATGGCTAATCACTCTTTCAGTGAAGAACTTCTTCCTGATATCGAGTCTAAACCTCCCCTGGCACAACTTGAGGCCATTACCTCTTGTCCTGCCATTAGTTACTTGGGAGAAGAGACCAGCACCAGCCTCACTACAACCTCCTTTTAGGTAGTTGTAGAGAGCAATGTGGTCTCTTCTCAGCCTCCTCATCTCCAACTGCAACAAAGGCTCTTATTGTAATTATTAACTTTTTTTTTTTAATAAGCCTTATCATCTATACAAGGTTATGCAGCCAGTTAGAATCTATACTAGAAGAGACAGGGAAAAATCCAAAATAGTGTGAATAATAGTGTTAATACTGATACATGCAAACACAATTACTGAAATGTTTTCAAAATTACAAAAATAAACTATAGTATGGATTCAGTAAACTAGACTGGACATGTTACTATAAAGGAAGCAACAACTCTGCTTTCAAGAATGGATAAAGTGACCTATAAAGTGTGTCTGTCTAATTGGTGAGGCGTTGTGATTCTCCACTCCCCCTTTATCTTGTCACATGTATTTATTGTTATTTTAGTCTTTAAAAAAATCTACTTTCAGTGTAACATATCTGTTCTGCAGTAGAACTTCTAATCCAAAAGAAAAATTTGTTGAATTCATGATGTTCTGTGACTTTAGTTCATCAGTTTGTAAGTTTGCTTGTGAAAATGGAGGGGGGGGTGTGTCCCATGGGTGGTTTTGTAGGTAACAGAGTACCCGAACACTCCTTGTGAGGCTTTTCTCCTGAAATGAGGAGCTTTACAATTTTAGGAGTTTTTTTGACTGCTGTTTGCATAATACCCCTGAACACTAGCAGTAATTTCAGGCAAGTTCCTCTCCCTTTTCTCTAATTATAAGGCAAACAAGCTTAACTGAGACAAGAAATGGAAAATAGTGTTTGGAGTTTCTAAAAATTTTTATTGGGATTTTATTCTTTTTTTGCGAAACTGTTCACTTGCTTATAAGTTTAAGGACTTGAATTATGAAGTCATCCATTTGGAATAAATTTAAACCCTGTTTAAGAAAATATTCAGCGATATTTGTTGTATTTCACATGGACTTCATTTGGACATAAGTTCTTGTTTAAAGTTTAAAATCGAGTATGTTCTTGAGGATTCTTCGTTAATTGAGTCTATGGTATATATTTAAAGGACAGACTGAACCAAGTTCATTGCCTGTAAGTTAGGCAGTTATTAGTAGTGCCTAGCATTTTGGTACCCGTGACCCGGAGTGGGATTCAAAACACAGTCCAGAAACCCTCTCTACCAAATGAGGAGCTACCTGAAGATAGTCAACAGGAAATAGTAAGCCCAAAGCCATGTCTAAAGTGACACTTGCTGCGGCTTAGGCACACAATCAGGAGCGCAGGAGGGTATTTATTTTTCTCCACTTAGGTTCCCTGTTGTGGAAGCAGCCCAGGAGAGTCAGTTTCTGTAGTTTGTTCTGTGAAAGCACTGATGTCAGCCAGCTGTGTGTCATGCTGTGTGTCACTTTGTTTAAAGGAATTTAATAATTCCAGGAAGTGGAAGATGGAATTGCAGAGCTCCTGATGCTCAGAGGGAATTATGAGCCTTATTTCAGGAATGTGTCTAGACTATAGGTTGTGGGGTCGTGGCAATTTTAGTTTTTTGTACCTGGTACCTGAGTGAGTCCTACTGTTGGAGACCATAAAAACTCTCCTGAATCAGGTCCTAACACACTAAATACATGTGAAGAAAAAAGGTATCAGAATAACCCTATAAAAGACTGGTAGGAGAAGAGTAGAAAAAAGGATGTGGTAGAAACAAAGGAAAGGATGGAAAGAAGAAGGTGTAGACACTGATCGTTACAGGAGAAAAGGGCCTAAAGCTCAAACTGTTGAGGTGAATGGAAGGAATCCCACTGGCATCGCTGGAATTTTGATCCACCTCACAGAATGGTGGGGGTTGGAAAGGACCTCTGGAGATCATCTGGTCTAGCCCTCCTGCCAAAGCAGGTGCACTTAGAGCAGCTACTCAGGTTGCTCAGGTAAAGGAAAAAGAAAAAGGGGAAGGGAAGTTGCTCTCTTTTTTTTTTAAAGCATCCAAACAAAAGAAATAAAAAATAATGCACATTTGTAAATCACCTACAATCATGGCAGCTTTGTTTGTTTGGTTTTTTCAATCTATAGTAGCAGTTTTCTGTGGCAGCAAAGGCTTTTTCTTTTTGCAATCTTGATAAAATTAAAAAAAAAAAATCAGCTTCTAGAGGTGCTTTATTTAATTCTAAGACAAGTGCCTACAAGGTGAGTTGAATTTTCTTCTGGAGTGGCTCATCAGCTAAGGCCTCTGGCAGAAGGCTAGGGAGCTAGCTTAAGAGAACCTTTTAGAAGCTTAAGTTAGATTATGTGAATACCACTTCAAACGTGCCATCCACAGCTGTCACAAAGTGGATATAATTAGTTGTGGGAAGTACTGATCTCATAGTAAGTATAATGCTCTTAGCTGGCTGGGGTGTAGCTTTCTAATCCTGAATTGGTTTAAAAAGATCGTAAGGAAATTAACAGGCTTAAACGTGAGAGATGGGAGAATATAAAATAATAGGTTTAATTTGCTTTGAATTTGTCATGTTTCAAAAGCTGTGTAAGATCACAGATCTGTTTTCTCTTTCTCCCCTAAATTACTGAAATAATAATGCCGTAATTTACAGAATCAATTGAACCAGGAGAGAAGGCTTGCCAGAAAAGCTTCCTTGAATGAAGAAGAGAGAAGCCCTGTTATCATGCAGGAAAAAGCCAAAAAGCTTGAGCTGGAAAGCAGCTCTGGCATCCTGTACTCCATGGACACAACTGCTGACTCCGCTGTAAATGGAAGCCAGACGGATGGCAGTGAGAAGGAAGCCAGCCGCTCCGAGAGCAGCTTTGATGCAGACAGTGAAGCCTCCGAAAGTGAAAGTGCTTCTAAGCAAACAGCTTTCAGCTCGTCCAGCACCTCGGCCGGTTTGCACGTCAACCACCTCAATGTTAAAATGCCGCACAACAAACCAAGTGACAGTAACGAAGAGACGATTTCCAGTGCCATATCCAAACTCAGCTTCTGTGATACGATAAATGAAGATAAAAAAGTGAGCCGTGGAGATCCTGCATTAGGTTTATCGAATAATTCCGTGTTCTCAGTAGACAAATCCTCGCTATCCCAAAACCCGCAAAATGCTTTCCAGACGCTTTCCCAAAGCTACATAACTAGCTCAAAGGAATGTTCTGTTCAGTCCTGCCTTTACCAATTCACCTCTGTAGAGCTCCTAATGGGGAACAACAAACTTTTCTGTGAGAGTTGCACAGAAAGGAAACAGAAGCATCAGAAGAAAACCAACTCCACAGGTAAAGTGCTTGTATCTCTCTGAACACTTCACAAAATCACTTCTCAAAACCCATGTGCCCACTGCTGTGTGGTGGTTCCAGCGTGGGCCTCCCCCTCCTGGCTAAATAGAAAATGTCTCCCCAAGCAGAACTGGCTTGTAGTAACTTAAAACTTCATCCTGCGAAGGCAACAAGACTAAACTTTACATTAGAACATAATCGTAGATGTGACTTAGAATTTATTTTGCATCTTTTCATCATTTTATCCAAGATACGCTGTTTAAAGAAGACCATAAAATGAACAGGCGCATCATTCGATATTCATCTTTGCTGCTGTTTCTGTTCTTTGCAGCCCTAGAAGCTTTGAAATAAATGCTTTAATGTTTGGCTCTTGCAACATACTCAGGGAAGTAATGTAATTAAGTATGTAAGAGAGGCAAAAAAAGACCTTTGTAATGAAGAGGGGGGAAAAAACATAGTTAAGATTTGTAATAAGGGGAGATGAGAGAGAACTACTTTCCTGTGACAGTGTTCTCCTCGATGTTTGTATAGCCCAAGCAGACCATTAGGGTTCTCTGAGTAAGAAAAACTATTTAAATATAATGAAAAAGGAACTTCTTAAAAGCACTGGAGGATTTTTTTCATGTACAGTAATTCAGAAGGATAAAAAAATTAAGCTCTTCTGATTATTTGTAAATAAAATATAAAGGAAGGTCTTACAGTAACAAAAAATTGCCTGTTTGCTGTGCATTTATAGATATCTGGAGAGATACAGGTTAAGAATTAGTAAATTCAGAAAAATTAATCTGAAGTAGTATTTTGTAATCATTCATTTATCATTATTGGACTGAGAGTAAGTGCTATATAAATATTTTGGTTGCATGGGCACATTGATAAATGGAAAAGGCAAATCAGTTCACAAGTAATCATTATTCATTTTTTTTCCTTCTAAAAAGACTTAAGTAGTCGCCTATTTTTACATAAAATGCTCCATTCTACCTCAAATGCAATATTTTCCTTTGGATGCTGATGGCATGTTCCTTTTTTACTGTATAGTTGACGACTGAGCTGCTTTTGGTAAGAGCCCCAGATTCAATTCCCTCTGCACCATGGGGAGATTGGAGTCCACACACCCCAAGCCTTTGTGCTCAACCAGCAGGTTATGGGGCATCCTGAAGTAGACACCTGTCCTCAGACCTTTCTCTTACCTAAGCACAAAGTATGTAGTCATTCAGAAAGAACTGAAGAGTGGAAAATTAATCTCTATCTTAGTGGTTAGGACATGAGCGTAGATAAAAAGACCTGTGCCTTCCATTTCTTGTTCCAGTGATCATCCCTTTATTTCAGGTGAAAAGGTTTTAACAGGAAAGTTGGGTGCTATAGTAACGGACAGTGTAGGTATCTCAGTGTGCAAGCTGACCTAGATAGTGTATGTGCTTCCCACTTTTGATCTAGTTTGCACAGAACCGGCTAAAATAATGCTCAGATTTGGGAGATTATGTTTATTAAAAACTAGAAAAATGAGAAATTATTATTATGTTATTCCACAAAATTTCCCTTCCATTTTATATAATATGTACAATATAATTGCAACATAGATCTGTTTGGTCAGATGTTTAAAAAATACTTAAATTCTGTGTGACTGCCTTCATTTACAAATTATTTTTGATATTCATAAATACAGAAAAGAAAACGGAAGGTGTCTACACAAATGCTCGGAAGCAGCTGCTGATTTCTTCAGTTCCTGCCATTCTTATTCTCCATCTGAAAAGATTCCACCAGGTAAAAGGCCAAAACCCTCCTGTATATTCCTCTGCCCCACTGGTGGGCAAGCAGTTCTTTAAGTGGTGGTGTGCACACAGATGTTTGCTTTTTATATGGAGAACTGGTAGAACCACTATTTGAAGCACGCTTACGGCTTTTTGATTGTCTAGTACCTTCAGAGTACATTTAGCAATTCAGGTGTATCTAGGGAAACCTCTTACATGTCCATCGTGCTTATGTGTTGCAGGCACTGTATTGAAAACATAACAACTAATGTTTAAATCAGTTGCAATCTTGTTCTTGGGTTTGGTTTATTTTAATAGTATAGTAATACACCTTAGCTTTAAAAAGCTTCCTAGTAAAAAAATATTTATTTTACAGTCTTTTTTTTTTTTTCTTTTTCATTTGAAGGCTGGTTTGAGTCTTCGGAAAGTAAATAGGCATGTGGATTTCCCACTGATCCTAGACTTAGCACCATTTTGTGCTGCATCTTGCAAGGTACTCATTTCAAATCTTCATTTTTATTGTACTTCAACAGTGGTTGCCTTGAGCAAAAGTTCAACTGGATTGATGATGATGAAGATGATGATGATGATGTTTATTATTCCTCCCTTTCCTAGAGAGATTAGAGAGTAAATGTTTTCAAATAGTATTCCGAGATCACAACTGTAACTAACTGACATTCAGTTCATGTCAAGAAGATCACAGGTGTTAACTAGTATTAGTTAAGCTGTGGGGCCCTGATGGTGTTAAGTGTATCTCACAGTATTAAGTATTTCTGCTTCCATGGTAACTAAATTCAATTAATAAGAGTATTGAGTATTTTTAATAGATGTACTTCACCACTGGAAATGCTGTAGATGTCTGCTTCTTTTAAAGTAATACTGTAATAATTTAATACTTGTTTAAAGTAATAACTTTTAAAGTAATAGCTAGTTAAGGTATCTGTCAAATTAACAATGAAATAATTTATCTTTGTTTTCTCTGTTTCTGGGAATGTAGAATGTTACAGATGGTGCAAGAGTGCTGTATAGTCTTTATGGAATAGTGGAGCACAGTGGGTCAATGAGAGGTGGTCATTATGCAGCGTATGTGAAAGTCAGGACACCCTCCAAGAAATTACTAGAGCATATTTCTACCACTAAAAATGTTCTGGGTATGTACAAAGAGAGCCTCCTTTCTCTGGGACTAAAATCAAAAGCAGCCACTGGCTACAGCTCCTTGTCCTTAAGGGGATTTACACTAAATAATTGTTTTAGCTCTGAATATTATCTTATTTTTAGGGCCACACAAAGAAATACTTTTTTTTTCCTGTTACACCTAGTACTTGACCTACTTCTCTATTAACCCCACATAGAGCTGAGTGAATAATGGAATTTTGGTTTTGTTCTTAGCAGAGAACTGATGGAAAACTCTCCTCTCTTTCCTCATCACAATAGTATGTCCAGATGCATAGTGAAAACATAATTCTTTGGCATATTTGTTATTTGGAAATGTTCTAGAACAAGAGCCAAATCCAGGACAATTTCAATTAAATTTTCCATTTATTTAAGTAGTTTACATATCTTAGGATTGGAAAAGTTTCAATGCTTAAAAACCTGAAATACTCTGGTTTAATGTGAACAGCAAGAAACTTTTTCACGGAGGATACAAGGTTTGCGGTAGGGTCTCTGTTAGTATTTTGAGAACAGCACCCTGGTTCTTATTGGTACATTTTGCATATGCAGAATGAAATGAGATTCTAGGAATGAATCTGTTACTGAATGATTTCTGGAGGCAAGAATATTGAGCTGTCAAGATTAAGGTAAATATATTCCCTGTTTTCCTTCATGGAGGGAGTGAGAGCCAAGCACTATCCTGTCTGTCCTATGTAGTATCACTTTGCGTTTCAAGCTCATTTCCCAGAAGGACAAGTTTTTGTATTATTTTTGAAACAGAAATCTCCTGCAGTCTTATGCTTCCCTTGCAACAATTATAGAGTGATAGAATGGTTTGGGTTGGAAGGGACCTTAAAGATCATCTAGTTCCAACTCCCTTGCCATGCAGGGACACCTCCCACTAGACCAGGTTGCTCAAGGCCCCATCCAACCTAGTCTTGAAGACCTCCAGTGTTGGGGCATCTACAGCCTCCCTGGGCAACCTGTTCCAGTGTCTCATCACCCTCAGAGTGAAGAACTTCTTCCTTACATATAATCTAAATCTCCTCTTCTCCAGTTTAAAGCCATTACCCCTCATCCTCTTGCAAAAAGTCCCTTCCATCTTTTTTGTAGGCCCAGATTATTAGAACAGATTAGATGGTTTTGTGTTCTTAATTTCACACTGGTCAGTTTTTGAAATGGGATTTTTTTTTTCAATGTCAGGTCTGGTTGTGCGCTGGTGTGACTTACTGTTAGAAATCAGCAAGCTGTACTTGAAACTTCTTAGGCTTTAGAAAAAACATGAAAGTGATGGCAGTGTACACTTGGAATCCTGTCTTCCATCAATTTCTGTTGCAATAGTCTTTGACATGTAAATTTCAAACTACACATACCAGACTGCATCTAAGTCATGAGTTATTCTTGTGGGTTAGAAGCTTCTCTTGCTTTTTGAAATATCTACTGGATTTGTTTGATGATGACATGAAAAACCAGAAACAACTTCTTTTGCTTTTGCATTTCAGGTCTGAAAGAAGCCATGGGAGCATCAGGAGGACAGTGGGTATATGTTAGTGATGCCCATGTTCAGATGGTTCCAGAATCAAGAGTACTGAATGCACAAGCATATCTACTTTTTTATGAAAGATTATTACTATAATTCTCAGCAGTTTAATTTAAAAGATGGTAGTGGTTATTTAGTTTATCTTATTTAAAGCTGCAGTGGTAAGAGTACCTGTAAATATCGTGCCTTTATCTTGTAGAGAATTGATCATATGTTGACTCTGAAGTTCATTCAAGCTATTATAAATATCTGAATGGTTCTCTTAAAGTATGCACTTTGCCAAACATTTAAAATTCCTGGATTCATTAAAATACAGTACCGTTAGAATGTAAGATGATGTCCTATCCTACTGAGGTCCATGGAAAGTTTGTTTTTGATTTGCATAAAGATCAGATTTCACTCATAGTTCTAGAACAGTTGAGAATAAAAATATTGATAGCGTTAAGTGCCTGGATTTGCTGGTGTACAGTAACAATATACAGTATTTCAACTTTGTGTGATCTAGTCCAGATCCCTCCCCTCACTGGGTCAGATGTCAGCTGTTAGAATTTCTGCAAACCAGAGCCCATCAAATCATGTTGCTTCCACGTGTAGTAATTGGAAAGCACAGTGCTGCCACAGTGGAGTAACAGCAGCTGTCCCGGGGTAACGCTGCAGCACGATTCCTGGTACAGCTGGGAACAGAGTGGGAAAACAGTGTCCAGAAAGTGACAGGGAATCCTGCGATACCCAGCACCTCTTCAGCTGTCTCCAACTGGCACTGGTATAGCAATGTACTCCTGCTTTAATATAAACATATACTAGGTGTGCATATGTATATCCTCTGAAATATATATATATATGCACACCATAAATCCATCAATATATATCGTCATTTTACCTGCTAGGAAGGGGAATTGCAAATACTTCTGTATTTAGTAAATTTTCAACTTCATCATGATGATAATGTACAGCATATAAGTTTGTGTATGAATATGTATGGGGTTTAAGTGTAAGTAGGTCATTGTTACTTTTGCTTCTAAACATGAATTTGTTTATCTGTTCCTGAACACTTTTCTCACAGGAGTAATAAACTATATTTTTGCACTGTGTGAGTTGGACAGTAAATGATGACTTTTGCCCTCTGACACGTCTGGACTTCCCTTTGTCATCAGTTGAGGACAGCAGGAGTCCCAGCAGCAGAACTTCTTTCGTGTCCTGTTTGCCTGCCCTGTTTTGAGTTGTGGTTTCTTTTGGTAATTTCTCATTTTCATCCCTGAGAGCAATAGATACGTTTTAGGGTCACAATCTGATGATTACTTTGAAGCTAGGTGGTAATTAATTTTATTTAATAAGCAGTTATTTAAATACAAATTACTTCTGTAACAGTTCCACCCCGTCCACTTTGCTTTTTGGTAAAGACTATCCTTATTTCTGCTTACTGATTTCATTTATGGAAATGCTTTTTGGTGAAAAAACATGCTGTCCCTATTACTGTCTCTATGACATGTTGTCATACCCACTTGCATGGCTTTGCTATTCCCTAGTTCTGTTTCAGAGCTTCATCCCGCTGCATTCACTCTTCTGCGGAAGAAATCTGCTCCTCCTGCTGAGGTGTATTTTTCAGCCACGTCACTTGTACGCACTTGTGCGGGCACTAAGGAGTATTAGGCCATGCAGCTGCCTGTCATAACTGCCCTGGTTGCACAGGAGTTTATTTTTCAAAGGAAAACTCCTCTGTTTAGGTCAAAATTCGGGTCTGTGTTTGGCCACTGCAATAATTTTTTCCCTACTCAGACTAAAATTGTCCCAGTCTACCCAAAAGTAGTCAAACTCAAGAGAATCCATCTGTATTGCAACTAAACACAGCTTAACCTGAGTCTACAGTAATAAAGAAAGAAAAAATCATGTTTAGACTAGAGGTGGTTGAAATATGTTAATTTTCTTTTACCTCCTTATCTTCCCAAACCCTTCATCCACCACCCACACACTCCTTCTTCCCCCTCTTTGTATAAAGAACTCAGAATGAGCTCTGGGCAGGAGTTACAGCAAATACCAGCTAAGTTTCACTTCTGTGACACAATCTTGGTGTGAGACCACAGATGGAGTGTGTGTCATCCACCTTAAAGCAGACACAACTGACTCGATGAGGCCTGAAGTTCCTAATTTTGCTGACCTCTTTAGAAATACTGAATTTAAGTACCGATATTAATCTCCCACTTTTTAGCCTAGAACCACCTCCCTAGAGTACAAAACTAGGAGAGAAACAGAACAAGGTTCTTAACCTGCTGTTTCTTATTTTTTAATGCTATTTTCAGGAAACTCTTGAGGTGATCTTCCCTTCTCTTTAACTGGAGTTCACACACTGTTTGGACCACTGAAATCTTCCCCAGTGGACCTGCTGACTAGGATGACGTGAAAGATGCTGACATGATTATTTCCTCAGTAACAGCCGGGGAACATTTCCTCGTTATGAAGGTATTTTATAGAACATGGAAAGAAAAGGGCATGAAAAAAAGCCAACACCTTCCTCCAAAATAGTCACCACTGTTGCTCTTGGGTGAGGCTTCCTGAGTTGAAATAAAAAGCAGTGTTTGCAGCAACTCCACTATGTTTAGAGCCAGAAACAGGTATGAAAATATTATAGAAGGAAACATTTTCTAAAAATGAGAGCAACGGGTGATGTTACAACTTTAGAATGAAGAAATTATGACTAATGTAGCTAGTCTAGGGCTGTGGCTGACTCCAGACTGCGAACGGCCTGCAGACCGCGGCAGGCCTGTCATTCTGTCCCAGCAAAACCAGGATAAAGTCACACCTAGTGTTCATCAAGACATTGTTTGGTTGTTTTGGGTTTTTTTTTTTTGTGGCAAAATTTGGCTCCAAAGCAAGTGATTGCACCTAAATATGCATATTGAAGACTTGTTACAGTTTCTTACCAGGCATTGCCAGAGGCGGTAAGAGCGTTCCAGGAAAGCAAGGGTGTACATCCTGTATTTGCTAAAATTTTCAACGTGATTCTAGAGACTATTTGCAAAGACTAGGAACTCATAGTTCCCTGCAGCTGCTTGATGCATGCATGGTATTTAAAAGCTAGGTGTTTTCAGAATTTAGCTGAAGGGCTCTCTCTTTCCTGAAGTTTAAGCCTCTCCTTAAAATACCTTCTGCTACCAGACCAAAAATCTTGTCAGGTGTACAGCATCTACTCTTTGCAGACACCACACACCTTTGCGGTCCCCCCAGGACAGTGCAGTTCCCTGCTGCTTCTTGTGGAACACCTTAGAAACAGCTTTCTCTTTATCCCACCCTTCTCTTCTCACAAGGGCACCACCATTTTCTTCATCAGCCTCATCTGTTCTTTATGTTTTTGGGGTCTCCATAAGCCTCGGTGTCAACGGCTTTTCTTTCATCAGTCCTTAACCAGAACATAATGTTTCCCAGTCCCAGCGCTTGTGTTCCATCAACTGGCAAAACTCTTACTGGAAAAGCTACTGTATGACTCAGCGATGGGCTGAGGTCAATTGTATGAGGTTTAACAAAGCCAAGTGCCGGGTCCTGCACTTTGGTCACAACAACCCCCAGC